>VZRL01000194.1:1073968-1253815 GCA_013397895.1 Origma solitaria | reverse complement strand
TTTTTTTTTTTTTTTTTGATAATCCCTGACAAGCTCCTTTCTTAAAGATATATCAGAAAGTTCTTCACGGGCAATTTTTTTTGAAAAAGTGAAACACAGGCATGTTGGCAGCAGTCTTGGTCACATACAACCAAAGGTGCTGAAACAGCAGGAGGGAAGGGGAAGAACCACTTTTCAAGCTAGAAGATACTAGAAACTTAATCAAAGGGTTTGCAGGCACATAACTGTACTCCATCTCTAGGTATGTGTTTTGTTATCCCAAACTGGTGAGGAAGATGAAACCAGTGTTCACAATCTGGTCTTGCAGGTGCAGTCTGAAGGTTTCATCCCTGTGATTGCCAATTGCTCTTCATCCTTTCTTTCAATCTTTATTCTCCCTTCCCCTGATGATGACAAACAGGGGCACAAAGAAATAGGGAAGAACAGGGTGAAGTGCTTCTTTCCAGCAGCCACTCGAATTTCAAGCAGAATAGTGAAAAAAACCAGTACAAAGGAACAGAGTTGTTGTTTTTTTCCCCTGCTCGCTCCTTGTTAAGCTTCACAGCTCAACAAGTGCCCTACTTTGAAAGAGAAAAGGCAACAAAAACATCCACTCACTTCTCTAACTCATTAATTAACCTTTTTTTCTTTCCCTGTCTACATTTCTCTCCAGTGCTCTCTTTCCTAAAATTGCCTTTTGTGAGACAAGATGGTGGAAGATGAGACAAAATGGCCGAGGGATGAACTACCAGCAACTGGGAATCTGTTCAAGCAAAGCATGCTCAGAGCATATGCAAAGGTGCTGCTTCTCTTCTTAGATCATTCCCTTGGCAGCAGGATGTGATAGGCAAAATCAAACCAATATTCAGAGATTTTCAGCTGCAGATCTCAGGAACTGGCAAGGACTTTGTCATTGTTTTCCAAATGGGTAAGCAAAGAAACAGAGAATTTGAGAACATATGGTGATAGAATAATGAATGGGTAAACAGACTCCTTCTGGGCTCTGTCCTTCATTGAACTGAAAGACAATTAACAATCTTAGATTCAGTATTAAAATAATATATATTGACCACGATGACCAGACAGTAGCCACTACAAAGGTCTTCAGCCTCCTACACTCAGAGCTGATGTAAAGTTCGGAAAACATAAATCAAAACTCAGCACTGAGTTTTGCCATTTTGCTACCCAGTGTGCTCCCACTGACTCATGTGGAGCTAAGATCAAACAAATCATGGAAAAGAGAGGTCAAAACTCAGTTTTACCACCAAAAGCATCCCTTATCTGCAGATGTCCCATTCTCTAGGAAGCTGCAATTCTAAAAATCAATCTATAAAGATGATAATAGAGACAAGAAACTTGTTGTTTACTGGGATATTCTTCTGGCCCTGAGGCCATTCACAATTGCATTAATCTAAACTCAGGAAATATATTATGTGTTTAATTTAGCTAAGAACAAAATAATGAGGAGTATCCCAGCAAATATTTGGTTACCTCCTCATCTATGTATACCATGAGGGGACACATGGAAGAAGATCTGCTGCTGAAAAAGATACTTCCTTTTATTACACTGCTTGCCAGCACCCCTGAAGTTTAAAAAAATTAAAAAATGGAAAAAGTAATTAAAGCATGCTAGGCCTAATTACTTTCCTGCCTGCTTCAGCAGTGTTTTGGTGGGGAGAAATCACAGTACTTCAAACCCCCATGTCTGCTTAGGAACTGCAATCCCCAAACCTTCTGCTGAGTAGGAAGCTGGAATTCTCTCTTCTTAACTGGACAGCCTCCTGCTTTCATCAAGAAACGTGACATTTTCCATAGCCGGCTCCACATGAAACTCCTTCCACAAGGTTCCAATTGAGATCCAGGGACATGAAGAGGAACATACAAGTTTATATTCTCAGCATATTGAGGATGTTGTGAATTGGATGCTGCTTGTTGGAGAATGCTGAGGATATTTAAACTTAGAGGATAAATACTCAGAAATAAACAAGATTGTTTGAAAGCAGAGGATGGTTCATGCTTACCAGTTCCTGTAACTACTAAAAGTTGGCTATTTTAGAGTTACAAACGAACAAAAAAAACTGTCTACCAAAACAAAACAAAAAAAAGCCCAGAAGAAAATCTCTGACAAAGGGTGGAAGAAAAGGCAAAATCCAAAAGGGAAGAAAAATAATGGCAAGAGAAATCAGAGAAAATTAATGTAAAAAGCAAATAAGGTAAATAACAGCAAATGTGCATTGTGGGGCAAATGTCTCCTACATTGTTTGGAGAGCTATTTTCCAAAAAAAAATAAACAAAAAACCAAACAAAAGCAACAACAACAAACCCCCAAAACAACCCAAAAAGCCCAAACCAAAACAAAAAAAACCCCAAAAAACCCAAAAGAACAACAACAAACAAAACCAACAAAAACAAACAAACAACAAAAAAACCCCGAGACAAAACAAAAAAACCCAAAAAAAACCAAAACCACCCCAAGCCACTCCAACAAAACCCAACCAGATCTGAAGCCAGGGAAAAAAAAAAGTTATTGGAATAGGGGGAAAATAAATATTTCAGAAGTACTTTTTTCCCATTTCTTGGCACCCGTCCAGCTCCATCTGGAATACTGCATCCAGCTGTGCCTCCAACAAAAGAAGGCTGTTGACAAACTTCAGGGAGTCCAACACAGGCCACCAAGGTGATCAGGAGGTGGGAGGAGGTTGGAGCACATGATGTGCAAGGGAAGGCTGAGAGAGCTGGGCTTGTTCAGCCTGGATGCTCAGCAGGGATTTCATAGCTGCCTTAAAGCACTTCTGAGCAAGTTTATTAAGAAGACAGAGCCAAGTTGTGATGCATGACAGGGAAGGATCCATCTGGATTAAAGGGAAAAAAATCCAGCATGAGGTATTTAAACCCAAATAAATTCTGAGACCTCCACCCTTTGAGATCCTGAAGGCCCAACTGGAGGAGGCCCTAAATAATCTGTACTCATTTCAGTGTTGACCCAGCTGTGAGCAGGAGCTTGGGCTGGAGACCTCCTGAGGTCCCTTCCAACCTACATGATCCTCTAATTATAGGAAAGCTTCAGCAGAAAAATTTTAGAAAAAGCAATCTGCGAAACCTAAGAGCTAAAAAAGCAAAGTGAAAAGCTGTAGTTACCAATATCTAGGGCAATCTAGACATAGGCCAAAATATTCAGCATTTAAAATGAGTATTTGGAAAAGAAACAAGATGCAGCAAAGAAAGATCTTTGCACAAGGATGTCAGACTAGTCAGAATTATTACCTGTGAGTCTGTTCTTTCTAGGGTAAAGAATAAAGTGTAAGGTGAAAACTGGACTGGGTCAGACCACGTTTTCCCTTTGCTTGTACCTTTTGAATAACCATGGAGGCAAAGATTTGGCAGAATGTCATCCAGTGCTTTCCTTTCTACTCTACACAAATAATTTTGGTTTATATTTGCTTTTGAACCAAATTAGCACACTTTACACGTATGTTTTAATGGAAATAGCTTATGCAGATGAAACCTTTTTGTTGTCCTCCTTCTTATCATCAAGAGCATACATACTACACTGATGCACACTGGCTCTTGTGTCTTCAGGCCTGTCATTAGTTTTCTTTTTACGTGAAGTGGTTAATAGGAGAAGCTGCCAGATTTACAAGAATATGAAGTTGAAATATTTGGATGGGTTGTAACGAAGTTTGGACAGTACTTGCTTTAGCGGAGGACATAGTTACTAGAGGTGTAAACTTCTGTTTGATAAGAAAAATTACGGTTCACTTTGCATTGAGGCCACATTCTGATTGCTTTTTCAGTGTTTGCACTTGACTCTTCATCAACTTTTGCTGCTTCTTGGGAAACATTTGTAGGCATTCCTGAGGGTAAAGGGAGCTTTGGTCTAATTCTGCTAAGGCCAAGATTTTAACGAACTGTAGTATGTTTGACATTTAGGGAGAAAGTATTGCTCACACACATCACCAAATGGTAGCAGCTGTACAAAATAACATTGCTATGATACTTTTGCAGTGCCTGTGATTAAAAATTTTGTGTTCAGTGGTTTAGTGATGTCCTGAAGTTTAATTCCTTGGAACGGAAACTCAATCATTAAATTTGATGCCAAGCCTGTTTTGCAAGACTTTTCATTACAGTTACTTTGCTACACAACTAAGAAATGCAACTGGGAACAAAAGGGGGATACTTCCCACTCTTTGCTGCCACCTCCTCAGACCACACCACAAATCCTTCTCCATCCTGGACCTTCTATTATTTGCCATTTGTCAGTTACAATGCGTGTATTGGAAAGATTGCCCTCACAAAGAGAGCTAGTGAACTTCTACAGGAACCGATTGACAGGCTTGAATAAAACATCCATAAGTTCACATGCCTGAGTTCTGTGCAGCTGATTTGATCTTTCCAAGATCTGCAATGTCCTGACGATGATTTTGAGGCATATTCTTGGATGAAGATTACAACGTCATACTTCTGTAACTCTTAACAATGAAGAGCTTATCACCTTTCCATGTAATTCTAAATTTTGTGTAGTCTTACGTGATATCAGGAATTTTTCCGGAGAAGATAAGGATGCCTGTTATACATGCTAAAAAAATTCCCACACATTCACTGACAAATTCCCAATGATGTATTATGAGCACACAGGACCACAAGGAGATACAGTGTGGCATTCCCATTCCTACCACCAACCTGCAAGACTTTACCTACTTGGCTTTGCAGTGTCAGGAGATGAAGAGTCTGGTCTGCGGGACATGCTTTTCCACTGAATTTAAGGTCATACTCCCATGTGATGTCAGAAGGAATTGGCACTGTGCACTCAGGGACAAGTGGTCAGAGACTGGAGGTATCAGGTGATATTTGTACAATGATCAAGTAGCTCTCATACTAAGACAGAAGATGCCCTAAGAAGAACTTGCAAAACTAAGGCTTATATTCACCATATTTTTGATAGGTTTTATTTCAAGATCTCTCCACAAGGTAGAGCCTTGAGGCCATCTGCATTTTTGGAGACTCTTCCATGCTATTCATTTCTAGGGATGCAAGTACCCTGGAATGTAGAGCCTTAAATGCAGTGGAGAAAAATTTTTCCTGTGATTGCCTCCACTTACACTTCATTGCAGCTGGTTACTATAGAGTTTTAGCTATTCTACAGGCTCCAAATTTGGCCCAAATGTGGATAGTGCTGTCAGATTGCCGGAAGCCAGATAGTGACAGAAAAAGCAGGACAGAGTATTCTCTACTTCTAAGATGTACAGGGGTGATTTGCTGGAGACACTGAATTTCAGTACCCCATTTGACAGCCACTTTCATCTTATACTTGTGAAGTTGAATAAAGTGGAAATGTTGCCTCCTGGGGTACATAGTCTACATGATTTGCTCAAACACCACTGAAAGCTCCAGGGCCCAAAATTTCTTGTGATGGCCTGGACATTGCATGCAGCCACTACTGCTGTTCTGATCCACACCTGACACTAGGAAACATCTGCTGTTACAGAATCAAAAACCAGCCACAGCTAAAATTTCTGAGGAGACCAAAAGAAAAATATCACAAGGAAAGAGAGAGGGGAATTAAAATTAACTCAGCTGCTTCATTTGGCACTTGATATTCCAAGAGATCAAGTGGAATTATATGAGAAAAATGCACAGAAGACATACTGTGCATTGCTGTTCATTATCAAATTAACACATTTTATATCATGTTTCAACCTTCTTTCAGGTTTTGCCTTGTAATACACACGATTAGAAGGGAAGTAATAATAGCAATTTTTAGTGACTTTAAAAACAAAAATTAAAAAGGCACATTAACAATATTTTTAAAGAATACTTCATTAACCAGAAGAAGGTATACTAGAGACAAAAAACTCCACGCCCATGAAAACACAGTACAAAATTTCCAGGCCTCTGCCTTTAATTGCATCCAAAAGTCATTGTTCTTCAAACAAAAGAAGTCATGGGGTGAGAGTTTTATGTTTCATTATGTCTTTATAAATTTCCATCACTCAGGATGAAAGAGGCACCAAGTTATTGGTGCTATTTTTTTTGCTGGTCTAGCTGCTTAAGGTATTATTTTTCACAACTGATTTTAGCCATTCATGATTATTCCCCTGTCTCACTATACGACACATTCACATGGTGCTTTTTCTCTGGTGACATCAAATTCTTTAGGCAAGTAATTTATTTTAAATCACTCTGCTGCAGAGAAGATGCTCTGCAGAAGGTAGAATTAGACTAGTGCGTTGCTCAAAGTCTGAAGTCAACGGGTGAGACAGTAAACTGTTGCTTTTCTATTTTATTATTTTTTATAATTAATTTTGTTATCAATCTTATTCTTATTATTTTGTTGCTAATATTTTGGTTTATTATTTATCATATTATCTTATTATTATTTTAATTTTTTAAAGAGTGGATGGTATAACTCTCTGCATTCTGTCCTCTGTTGTGCAAAAACACAAGAGCAAAAACTACCCTTGTTTCTAAAAAAAGGACATTCTGAGTTGTACTTTCATTTTATTAGTGAGTCAAAAAGCCCTACAGAAAATACGCTAGCTAACAAGGGAAAGCAATATTTACAATCTTGCTGTTTGAAAAGTATTGGGAACTGTAAGGAGTAACTTTTCTGCCTATAAATGAGAAAACAGGAAGATCCAGACAGAGTAAAAATATGTCCGAATGAATCAAACGTGTATGTGTGATTTCCTTTTCACCATGGATTTAATTGAAGGATTATATTCCTTTCCCCCTCCTTTTCAAGTGCTTTCCTTAACCATCATTTTTCTTCCATAGGACGAGAGAGAAAGAGAGTGAGAGAGAGAAGAGAAATAAATTGTGGGTGTCCTCTCCACACATGTGGATACAGAGCTTGGAAAGAAAGATGGGAAAAAGAGCTACAATGAGACCCTTAAACATAGGTAAGTGTCTCTGGGGTTAGCAGAGCTCAGTTGATGAAGGGAAGCATTAGGATTTATGATAAACATGAGGTGCACACAAACCAGACACAGTTAAATCCCATCTGTCCCCTGCAGACATGCAGATGATACATTTTTCTTTGAAATACGCTGTTGACACCGAGGAGTATTGCCCCCCTTGCCCCAGTACCTACCCCATGGCTTTTAGCATCATTCCTAGTGGGAAATCTCGGAAGAGAGTGAATCAGGAGCAACAGAAAGGGACTCCAGATACTCATGGGCAGCATGTACCAATACGCATTTCCTTCTTACGTTTCACAGAAATGAGACGTTATAACCATTAAAAAGTAACCCAGTTGAGACACCCATCCTTCATGCTTTGGGATCCTCTATTTGCTTTCTGGTTAAAAAGCAGAGGCAAAATTTATTTATGGAGCATAAACACATCACACTACTAGTATTAACCCTTGACTTTACATGAGAGTTCAGTCAGGGGGAAAAAAAAAAAAAGCCAGGCAAATTGGACCTTCAAACTACCTAATTAAGGCTATATTTGCATACTGATTTCAAGGTTGAGTACCTTTGTCCATTCACTCAATATGGACCATATGTAAGCAACAGCAGGATATTAATCACAGTGGAAAAGCATGTTCTCCCCCTTCTTGGACTCACTATACTTGTTCTTTTTCCTAAATGTTTTATGTTCAGAGTCAAGGAATTACTACCAGAAACTCTTAAAATGGAGGCAATACCTTTCAATTGCTCTTTTGCAATGGGAAGACAACATATATTTGTTCTATCTCGGAAATAAAAACCATAAAGATGGTTTTCTGTTGTTTTTTTCCTCCATGCTTAGTAATACTGTTTCTGTCTTTTAGACAAGCATCTCTTCTCTCCATGATCTCCAGAGATAAACTGAAGATGGTTTTGATTTGATCCTCCTCACTTTCCAATTTTCTTATCTCTTGAACTCACGTTCTCCTCCCCAGTCCTTGTGTTTTCAAGAGCTGAAAAAACTTTGAGAAACATCCTGGTTTGCAGAAATTCTCCTCTCCCCATTGCTGGGGACATTCAGGGGTACACACATGTGCACAAATTAAATCTTTCTTCCTTTGGTTTTCTTTATTTTCCAGATTTCACTGCTTCTTCTTTAATCATGCATACCATGAATATGATCGTCAAGTCCAGACCATGGGATATCAGACTACAGAGAACAGATTAAAGCAGAATTACTCTGCATTATTGTGTGTTTATATCCTGAAGTTTCCAAAGTGTAAATCTATTGCATTCATCATTTTAAACACTATTTTTCATATGTGCAAATATAAAAAGAAAGTAGACACAGAACTGTCCATACTAAATGTGCAAATTCAAAGCAGATGATTGCTATCATAAGCATAACATATATATAACTCAAATAAAACTGCACCTTGAAACATTTTAAAATAAGAAAACAAATGAAAGCAGTTCGGTTTGAAAGGGAACAAGAACACACCAACTTTCTTAGAAGAGCAATCTTCAGTCCCCCACTGGTTTTGGATCCCTATCTTTCTCCTCAGCTGCCTTTCTGTCACTTTCCCTGTAATGGTGAGTGTTTTCCTCACTGCCTCCAGGAATCTGTTTCTTTTCCTCCTCTTTCACTCTCCATCTTCTTACCTCTTCTCCCCCAGATTCTGTTGCTAATAAAGGAAATACTATTCCCATCCTAGAGTTTGCCTAATTTGTTCCCTGATAATGGAAGCATCTCTCCTAGCTTCTTTTCTTTAGTTCTTTGCCTGTTTTTCTCTATCTGCTCTCTTTCTTTTCCTCAGTAATCCCATTTAATTACTCCCTCTTCTCTTCTTCCTACCTATATTCCCCTTTCAAAACCCTTCCAGAATTCATGCTGGGAATCTGATAGGTAATTATTTATTGCCAAGCCTGCAGACAAAGGGAAAGTGCCCTTAATGAGCAGACATTGGGGAAGTCCTAATGACAAACCATGAGACAACTGCACAACTCATTTAGGAAAATCAGGAGATTTCTAATGACAAGAGATCTTCAGTTAGTATAAAAATATATAATTTCTTTCAGAAGATAATCAAGGATCTGCCACTTCAGGACCTGTCCCTCGGATAGAAATGCAGAACTTAACTAAAGAGACAACATCATCCCACATATTTTCAAAATGCCCTGGTTTGCATATTACATCTTTAATTTAGATATAAAGAGAGCAAAATTCTGGATACTTTAGTACCAGGGAATTAAATACTCAGTTTGGACTTTTATCTGGTGTTGGGTTTTTTTTTTCCTTCTCTTTGTCTTTTTACAGTTGTTTTTCCCCAAAGATTATATGCAGCACTTAAACCTTTTTTTTGCGAGATAATCAGACTTTTTGCTGTTATTATTATTTATGTTTAACTCTTTTCTGAAATTAGGCAGCATACAGGAGCTGCTCTGCTGGCTCAGCAAGCTGAGGGGCTGCCATATAGATTGGTTTGTACTCAAGGGACTGGAGGCTGATCTCCTTCCCACACAAGCTATTTGGGTAGAAAAATCACAACTGCTATAATGAGTAGTATCTTTATCTCCATGTGTCAGCTCAGAGGGTGCTCTTCTGGGAGAAAATTAAATGTGACCTTCTGCTGTTGATGTGGCACAAACACACATATATTGCACAAGCTTCTGCATCAATGGCTCCTGCTTGCAGTTCTCTGATGTGCGGTGATCCTTAAGAAGGGTGCAAGCCCCAGCACTTTCCTTTGAGGATCCAGCATTATATTTGAGAGATTTTGGAGGTGAGCTGAATATGACAAGTATTTTTGGACATACTCTGCTTGGCACAATCTGGGTGAAATCCTGTTCATTTCAGTGTCACCCCTGGATTAAACCTATAATAATAACAGAATTCAGTTCCTATTTCTAAGGTTAAAAAGTGGCTTAGTAACTTTACAATAGAATGGACTGCAGGTCTGTGCTGCTCTGTGCCTTGAACTACCAAATAAGTACCAGCTGTCCCAACAAACACACTATCTGAAATAGCAACAGTATTTATTACCTGGACTTAAATCAGGTAATTCTTCTGAAGTCAATGATGTTTTCAGAAGCATGGAAGAGATCATGGTCCACACCACCTAATATCCAGCTTTTTAGATAGCTTCCACCAGCCTCAATTTCCTTCTCTGCTCATTTCATCTTAGAGTTTGCATACTAGTTCAGGCTGGGATAGAGTCAATTTTCTTCATAGCAGTTTGTTTCAAATTTGTGATAAAACCAGCATTGGTACACTGTGGATAAATAGTGCTTAGTTGCTGCTGAGGAGGGCTTACACAGAGGCAAGGATTTTTCTGCTCCTCACCCCACCCCACCAGTGAGGAGGCTGGGGGTGCACAAGGAATTGGGAGGGGACATGGTCAGGATAGCTGACCCCAAATGACCCAAGGGGTATCCCAGACCATATGAGGTTGTGCTTAGAAATAAAAGCCAGGAGAAGAAGAAAAGAGGGATGTTTAGAGTGATGGTGTTTGTCATTCCAAGTCACCATTAAATGTGATGGAGCCCTGCTCTCCTGGAGGTGGCTGAATGCCTGCCAGCCCATGGGAAGTGGTGAATGAATTCCTTGACTTGCTTTGCTTGTACACACAACTTTTGCTTTACTTATTAAACGGTCTTTATCTCAACCCATGTGTTTTCTCACTTTTACCCTTCTCAATCTCTTCCTCATCCCACTGTGAGGGAGGGAGTGAATAGCTGGGGGGGTGTGTTAGCTGCTGTCTGGAGTCAACACACAACAGCTTGATAGATAAAATTACTTCTCCTGTTTAAGTAGGTCCTACAGACCTACCACATATAATGAAACATTTCTTACCTTAACCCTTATAGTCATTATAGTATAAATTTTGAGCTAATCAAAGGCCTCCCTTTAACCAAACATAAATAGCAGGTGCACTAAATGGTCGTCTATGTCTATGAGGCAGGGCAACCCTACAAAGAAATTCTGTTTCTCACAAATCTGCCTGTAAACAAGAGACAGAGACTGCAGAGAAGTGTGATGGTCAGTGACTTGATAACGTGTGCTTGATGAAACTCTCTTTTCAATCATCTTGGAGAAATGAAAAGAGCACATATAATCTGAAGCCTGTTTCTCATTTGCTATAGCAGACTCATAAATAACTGTGGGAGAGACTATATGGCATTGTTTAACACAGATGAGTCCATGGATCAAAACCAAATTTCCATGGTACAGGGACTGGCCACTTGATAAAACCACTGATTGTGAACGTGTCATTCCAGTGATGCCAGTGGAGTCATACCAGCCTGTAACTGCACTAATGGGAATGAAAACCCATCCCGGGGTAAAGATAAAGAGGTATCTAGCATTAAATAAGAACAGACCATCTGAATAACTACCTCAGCCTTGGGTAATACGTTGTGTAGTAGCCTTTACTATTAGTTTTACTCATGGGAAATTTTACACATGGAGGATAGGCTAAATTTCATGTGGAAGAATCAATTCTTGGGACAACAGAAAATAACAAAGATAAAAGCAATGACAAATATGGCTAAAGGTATCACAGAGAAACAATTGCTTTTCAGGTTAACCATCCCCTTTTCAAATTGCCAGTGGAACTGTTATAAAAAATAGGGTGTTTCTAAAAGCAATATATTAGGCATTTCAGGTCCCAGTTTGGGAAAGTCCCTTAGAAAAGGAGGAAACTTTTGTATCATTCTTCAGTAATTCTCCACTTCCTTAAGTGCTTTGGGAATTATCTGTTAAAACAGGAATGCGGTGAAGAAAAACTAAAAGAATGTAAGTAGATATATAAAGTTGGCCCCATGTCAGCAAAGCCAGAACTGTGATAACCAAGGCTTTGTGCAAGGAGTAGGTATTACGATGTCAGAATTATTGGTTCAATAATCAGTTGTCAGGGGCTTTAAGCTGCAATAAAAGCTACCATTTGCCAAACAAAACACTAAATAAAAAAAAGGACTAAGACCTTGAACACTGTTGCATTTACAAGTTACCATTACCTGTAGGCATTCTCATGAGCCTAGGGTCTGCTAAATTTTGTAGAGCTCAACATGTTTTCTGGAAGCCAAATAATGTGGTCTCATAATGCTCTTTGCCCCTGCCATCCCCATTCCCAAAACACCCATCCATTGCCATAAAGATGAAGTTCTTGTCCCACTTTCTCCCCACTGCTGACAGCAGAGAAGATCTTGCTGATCTCTCCTCTAATTGGGATGACTGAAATGAGAACACTTGGAAGTACAAATTGGATAGGAATATTTCTTTCTTTATAATCCAATCCTTTGGCATTTGCTCTTCTTGTTGTTTGACCTTAATATATGAAAAGCCATGGGCCAAAATCACCAAGGGACAAATGGATGCCACAATCCACAAACTATCAAATTATTTTGGTTTTAAGTTGTCTTACTTTGGTTGCAGTTTGAGGCAATGTATAAATGAGCAATTCCAATGAAGGCCAAGTAGTTTTAAGAAGCCAGCAGCCACCTCTGCCTCCGGACTTGTTCAGATGTTTGTTCACAGCCATTCCCAAGTGCTTATATCTCAGCTTCCATGCAGTCATAGAATTACACTCAGAGGTCCATACACAGGCAATACAGACTGATGCTAGGAGAAGATCAGAGGTTCAGCTTCCATTTCAGTAACACTAAAGAAAGGAGAGAACACAGTTTTCCTTTTCCCTTACTTTTTTCTTTGCTTGCTAATAAGATTAATGGATTTCTTGTTGTGCTCTTCCTAAAAGAACACAGAACTCTGTGTAATGGGAAAGCAGTGTTGCAGGCTGGGCCAAACCAGAAAATGAAGAGGGAGCTTGAGACTGCAAAAAAACAAATGTGGTGCATAATGGGACCCATCTGCTTGTACTGAGATCTCTCTGGATGAGCAACAGATAATAAACTCCAGATTAAATATATACTATATATTCATATCCATGCTTTCTCCACTTCAAACCCCTTAAAATCAGAAAAGAACCATTTTCTCTTTCCAGAGCTGACCATTTTTAGAAGATTTATTTCACTTCTGTATCTATTCAAAAATTCCAGTTCAATCTAGACCCAGTAGCAGACACTTGAATTTCTGCTGCTTCACATTCTCTATCTCTTGTCACATATGGGGTATACAGGGATGTAAACTGCTATCAAATTATAAGTGATTTGCATTCATTTTGTACATATGCAGATTAGTGCAAAATATGAAGAATGGCAATCAATCCAGATGATTAAAAGAAAACCCACTTTCTTACATGTTCAGTTTTCTTTTATTCAGATTTAGGACAAGTGAGTACCTCTGAGCAAGCTCTTGACAAGCAAAAAAAAAAAAAACCTCAACAAAAAATCCCTGAATGGTTTCAGAAATCAAAGCTCTGCTCAGGAAATGTAGTTGTCACTGTTTCTAAACAGGCACGGGGCAAAGATCACCAGTATCTACATGGGAGATTGCAAGAAATAGGTCCTGAATATCAAAATAGACGTATATTGTGTATTCAGAAGTTATTCAGATAAGAGGGACCACTAGGAAGATTCTTCATGCAACACATAGTGCAGGGTGTAGGTCAAGCTTAAGCAAAATTATTTACTGAAAAGTACAAAACCCCAAAATATATTCCTCATCTAGAGAACTGTTACATTCTTCCTCAGGTTGCTCCCTTCATAGTAAATAATACGCATTTTGTTTCAGGTCTCTTTGTCTAGAGTCAGTTTCCTGATATTTTTTAGTGATTCCTCTTTGCTGCATCTATCCAGCAGAGCCCCCTGCCAGTGAATTTCTGTTGCCTCTGCAAGTAGTCAAAATGATCCCATCAGTCCTTAACTTGCACTTCAAGGAGCTGAACAACTGGCATTTTCCCTGTTGTTCACTGTGTGATCTCTTACCAAGCCTTTAATTATTCTCATATCTCTTCTCTAAATTTTCTCTAGTTTATCAACATCTTTGTCTTTCCCACTGGTACCCAACTAAAGAAGTATTTCAACAGAAGTTAACTGGTGCCATATACCGAGATGGTTTCACTATACCTACATGAGACTTCCCTGTTCATGTACTCGAGTAAAGCTTCACATTAAACTGAAAGCTCCTCTTTTACCTATTTGTTTATAACGCCAGAGAAGTGTTTCGCAGTTTTGGAGTGCCTGGATAGAGGATCCCCAATGTAAAGCATACCTTGCTTTTACTTTTCTTTGAAATAAGAGTTTATGTTTCATTACATTAGAGATCACTTGGTTGTACACAGCCCACCAAGACACGTAGATGTCTGTCAGTATCTCTTACTCTTTCATTACTAACTCCCCCAACTTTTTAGATCACCTGCAACCTATTGGCAATGGCCCTATTTTTTATCCCAAGTCACTGATAAACATGGGCAGTAACATAAATCTAGGAAATTGAGTCTATAATCTTGTAAAAAGTTAATTGGAAAGACACATAAGAAAGTGAAAATATCAATAATAACTTATGGAGAGAGACTCACACACTGTACCTGAACAATTCCCTTTATGAATAAAACTTTAGACAGAAATAACTCTTCTTACACAGACAGGGATTTGTTAATCTGTGTTGCTGTGTCCAATATACTTTATGAAGGATAAAAACCATTTTGAATTAATGTATTGGGGTTATTAAGAGTCAGCTGACACCTGCAGATAACTACAGACAAGTAACAGGAATACTTAAACCATTATACACTTACTCGTCTTACAGAGGGGCCTTTAACCTCCTGGCTTTCTTCTTACATAGTTTGATTACTAAAGCAGCTCTCCTGTCATCATAAGTACTTGGCAATACTAGATCTGTCGCGATTCCAAAAATTAAACCCTTTACCGTAAAACATTTCTGTGGACTTTTTTTTCTTTTTTGAAACATACTCAATATCCTGCAATATATGATTTCACAATGCCTCTGTCTTTATCTCTGACTTTCAGTCACTGTTTCTCAAGTCGGAAATAATATGCCTTGGAGTTATTAATAATCATATGGAACTTTTTCAAAGAGTAGTTGGGGTGTGAAGAATATATACCAAGGACATCTGTGTCATTCTGATACCTTCTTACCTAGGTGTTAGCTGTCTTATCAGTCATAAAGAATTTTTAATTAGGACCATCAAGTTACAGAGCCAATGAGAAGAAATGACAGGGAGTTACTGGAGTACCAGTTTTACCTCAAAGAGACTTAGAAAAACCTAGAATTTGAGAGGGGTTTTCTTACAAGCTATGACTCTGCTTAATTTTGCAAATTAAAAACCGCCTACAACACGTGGTCCCATATGCCTGTCCTACATTAAAGTCAAGAATATAAACGGACCTGATTTGCTGATAAGAACCTAATTAGCATGGCTACAGGGTGAGCAGTCGCTCCAACATAATAATTTATTAGCTAGAATTCCCTGGGCCTTGGCCAATGCAGATTCCTGCCAAGGAGATCTGAAGAAGAAAGGGACCTAACCCACAGGATTTTCTGACTCTTAGGACAATGGGTTTTGGCAAGGAACCTT
Organism: Origma solitaria; assembly: GCA_013397895.1. NCBI lineage: Eukaryota > Metazoa > Chordata > Aves > Passeriformes > Acanthizidae > Origma > Origma solitaria. The sequence goes on along the minus strand of VZRL01000194.1, from coordinate 1,238,448 downwards.
TCTTCACCATGTTCACTGTAAGTTAATAGGAGAGAGTGGATTTGATACCACTTGGGCCATGGTGGCTACTTTAATTTCTATCGTTAAGCAGCTCTTTGGAGATCACAAGGTAGACCACCACCCAGAGCTCCTGCACTGTCCTTTATCAAAGAGAAAATCAGCATCTGCTTTGGACAGGCTCACTAAATAGATGCTTTAACTTGACAGATACTGGAAAAAATTTTGGCATCTTTGCCTCAGAGAGTTTTGTTATCTGTCTTCATCGTATCTCCCACTACAGCTTGTAAGAGAAGATGGAGGTTACTTGTGTTAATCTTCCTAAAAAAATATTTTCTTACTCTTTCTCTCCTCTGGGTGGCCCCTCAAAATGATGTCTAAACCAACATAATTGTTATGAAGGTTTGAAAATATTTAGGCTTCATCAGGTTGTTTTGGATCTTCCTTTCCTGATGCTTCTGTCTGTTTCAGTTTGAACATCTGATCTTTTCCTATGTATTAATCTGACTCATCCTGTGTGGCTCTTTTATGTTTTCTGTTTTGTGTGGCTTTATTAGAGAAATCTTTTTGACTTGAGGAGGCTTTCTACACCTCCCAGGCACACACTTCTCCCAACACCTTCATTCAGAGAGGCAGAAAGCAGCCTGGACATAAGTGGTACTTGACTGAGCAGTTGAGATAACTGTATGTTTTGATTTTGTTCTTTACATGGTTCTTTTGTAAAACTAATGAGGAAAAATTAAGGCAACAAAGGAGCTTGCTGTCACCCAGGAATGCAGCTCTTGCCTCTATTTGCATGCCAACTAGTCTGCTGCCTTTGGCATTTTCTGTCTCCACCCCAGTTTTCAGGGGTAGAAAACACTGAGTCATTGCTGATAAAACAAGCAGGGAAGTTAACTATATTGTTACCACCCATCAACTTCCTATATGAGGAGACTATATCTAAACTGATTTAATGGGGTTATCACCCAATGCTCTGCTAATGTTGCATCTGAGACAGTTTTGACACATTATTCCTCTTTTAAGACCACACTTGGGATGAGAAAGTAGAAAATTCGATCACCAAGGGCAGTAACTTGGAGTGATTTTGTACCCAGGCCTGCTTTTCTTCTCCCCTTCCCCCTTAACCTTTTTCTCCCCCTTTCCTAGAAGACAGTCACAGAATCATAGAATGGTTTGGATTTAAGCAGATCTTTAACTCTCATCTAGACCAACTCCCCTGCAATGAGCAGGGACATCTTCAACTAGAACAGGTTGTATCAGAGCTCCATCCAGCCGGACTTTGTTTTTAGGGATGGGGGATCTATGACTTCTCTGGACAACCTGTACCAGTGTTTCACCACCTTCATTGTAAAAAAATTTCTTCCTTACATCTCATCTAAATCTAGTCTCTTTCAGTTTAAAACCATTACTCCTTGTCCTATTGCTAGAGGCCCAATTAAAAACTCTGTCCTCATTTTTCTTACAAGCTCCTTTTACATATTGAAAGGTTGCAATAAGGTCTCCCCTAAGCCTTTTCTTCTCCAGGCTGAACAACATCATTTCTCTCAGCCTGTCTTCATAGCAGAGGTGCTCCAGCCCTCTGAGCATTTTTGTGGCCCCCTCTGGACCTGCTCCAACAGGTCCATGTCTTTCCGGGGCTGAGGGCCCCAGAGGTGAAAGCAGGACTGCACATGGGGTAAGGACAAGACACTCTCCAGCTCAAGGGCATTCTCTGAAATTATCCATCTCTGATGAATATGGGATCTGCAGAAAGGAAATAGATACTTATTGCAAGAGTGGCACAGGATTCAGCTCTTTTGGTATAATTCAGAATTCAGCTCATTTCTACGCATGACATTTGGGACAATGTAGGTTTGGGAGTGCACATATTCCAAACACAGCCTGTTACAGACAGTGCTGGATCCTGTCAGCTCCTGACAGCTAAATGGCTAATCTTTTCAAAGTGGAAGTAACATTTCTGTCTCATGCAGAACACTGGACTCGTAATTCAAAAGATCTGACAAATTTAGAAACGATTTTGTCCACGTGTTTGAAGAAACTGACATTTTTACAGTCTGGCCTGGAATCGTCTTCTAGGATAACATTGAAGGGATCAAAGTAAACACATGTAGGAACCTAATAAAACCAAATGTCCCAAAAGACAGGTCAACTAACTTTCTACTTCACAGTTTGACTTTAAATGTGATTCCCATTCAATAATTTTGTACAAAGAATGATGGACTGAATTTCTGTAGCCTATAATGAATGCCACCAGGACACTGCAGTGATATATTAAGGGAAGGGAGAATGAGACAGAGCTTCCAGGACTCCAAAATGATGTGGCAAAGAGGAAATAACTAAGAAATTATTAGAAAACTTTTTCTATGTATAGATAAATTGAGACAAAAATACAAGTGAGTTCTCCTGGGTCACAAAAGAGAGCTATAAACAGATCAGAAGTCCCCATGTCCCCTCCTTTAAACTACTTTGGTCAAAATGTCTTCTCAATAAGTAGTCAGTGTAACTACATCAGAACATCTGGAATTGTTTTATATTTATGTTTCAAATTTAAAGTTCACCCAGGAACTGGAAAAGGCAGCCTGGGGAGTATATTCTTTAATTAATGTCTCTATAATGACCAAGAAAGAGTAACAAAAAAGGGAATCATCTAACTCGCCCTGTGGGACGTGACCTGCAAGACTGGGGGTTGTTCAGCTCCTGCCCAAGCTGTCTGGCACATATGCTGTAAAAACAAGGGTCAGCTAATGGAGCATGCCCTCATGCTCAAGGACAGAGCAAAATGCACTGTGCCGCACATCCCAGTGGAACTGGGCTCTGGACAGTCAGAGACCGACTGCCATGGACAGGCTGTGTTCAAAGTGTCCATCAGGTGTTAACATTCAATATCAATCTGTCATTTCCCTTGTTTTCCCTTGAAGGTGATGCATCTGTTTGAGAGCTGTCATTCCAAAATGATGCCTCCTTGGGTTTTCTTACTTACTGGAGAAAAGGACAGTGTCTATCATCCTTTTGAGTAGGATCATGGCTGCATCAAAGTTGATCACAATCAAATATTTTGTCTGTATTATAGACGAAAGAACAATTAGCATGGATGAAATGGATCAGCTTGACAACTGAAATTTTAAAAATACTTTCTCCACAGAATTAGCCTGAAATCTACACCATAGGCAAAGGGTTCAAATCAGAGATGAATGACGTTAAACTTCCCTTGTTCATTGTCCCAGCTGCAAGAATCTTGCAGTGATTTACCTAGTTAGACAAGGAATTACTGGAAATGATCCAACTCGACCATGAAAAGCAGCTTAACAAGCAAAAGCTTTTTTTTGTGGCATCATTTGTGCCATCATTTGTGGTAATTTTCCTGAAGTTCCAGAATGACTCTCATGGAGCCTCAAAGGTGAAATGATCTAACAGAAATGTGGAATTGTTTTGAAAATGAAACTCCCACATTTCACACTAAGTGGAGCTAGGAAATAGGACCCAAAACACCTTGCCTCCTCCTGCTCTGACAGAAAGTGGTTAATTGCTATATTTGGTGAAAAAATGTATTTAAAAGCATAAAATTGAAGGTTTAATTATATTTGGTATGTGTTACTGGCAGAGCTTCATGAAATGATCAACAATTATCTTTCTCATCCATCAAGTGCTCAGGGATCACACAAGGACAGGGAGTAGGAATATGAAGTAAGCTGTGCCAAAAACATAAAAATGTGTTGTTTCTCTTGTAGCTTTCTTCATTTTTTCCCCCACATTTTCCATGCACATCATTCATATTAAAGTGGGTTTTTTCAGCATAGCTACTTTCCCATTTATCTGGAAGCAATCAACCCCACAAAACCTTCTGAGCATCAAACTCACTGCAGGACACAGTGGAGTCTCATTTTAAACCAAGAACAAATTAACGCATTCCAATTTAACTCCAGCACTTGATTAACCCAGAATGAATAAAAAAATGCTGCTCATTGACATGCAAACCCATCTTTATTATATTGCTACTCGTAAAACTTCATATGCAATGGTACAACTGTGCCAAAACACTCAGACAACAAAAACCAACTTAATTTCAGATATTTACACATTTCTGAAAGACTGAGATGTTTTATGCCTACAACCAAACTTTAATTAGTGCTAAAATTACAATACAATGCATCCTATCAAAGCAGGCATGCTATTTATAGTTGCGTATTTAACTCTTGGGCTGTCAAGGTGCTCTGTACATCAGGATCACTACATTGGGATCCTGTTTAGCTAAGAAATTCATTGTTCAGTGCTTGAAACACAGCTGGAGGGCAATGCACAATATGCCATGCTGTGAATGCCACCGGAAAGATGCAACTCCTGAATGGTGGCTTTATGAGTACTTGCATGCTCATCTATTTACTTTTTGATTACTTCTCATTGAGATACTTGGCCTATTTGTGAAGGACAAACAGTAGAAAGCTTGATGCTGCTAACAGATGTGGATGCACTTAATGGGAAAATCCATTACTTCAAGGAAGGGCTGAGATTTCTGTGGGATTCTACAAAAGGCTAAGCTTTTGACACTTATATAAAAGTCTCAGAAAAGCAGTTATTTGTTTGTTATGAGGGGATATTTGGAATGGTAGCTTGAGGCCTGGAGTGTTCTAAATTCATCATGTAACATGCACAATTTTAGTTACCCACAGGGGATCACAGCTTGAACACCAGTATTTGGTGTTCCAGCCTGACCACCATAACCAAAACAGAGCTCTTCCTGCCATCTCCATCCAAAACTGGAATTCAGAGAAGTGGGGCAGCATAATGGAAATGTTCCCTACCACAACACAGTGCGCGGTCTCACCAAGCACAGAGAGAGAGTCAGTGCTTGCCAGCCACTTGGGAATTTTGTTTTGCTGAGGTTTTTTTGAAGACTCTTCTCAAGCAGAGGGAGCAGGTAACAGGGTGGAGGAATAAAGAGCTCCTTTAACTTCTGTGCTTGAAGTCTGTTTGCCCCCAATTACCATCTGTCAAAGCAATTCACTCAGGTGCTTGCATTTAGCTGGGATGAGCAGGTACACAAAGACATGGCAAAGTGTGTTGCACTCGATGGAGAGGTGACACCGAGCCCTTTCTCCACCACATAATGAGGGACCTATAGCAGATATTTTGACCTGAGTGTTCCGTGGAGCCAACTTCCACTCGCTGTGTCAGATATGCTATTAGCACTGCTTAGGTTTAAGGATCTCAGGTTTATGCCAGTTAGGGCTGGCAGATAACAATGATGAGATGCTTTGAAAACAAATCTATATCTTCTGTTTTTATGGACAGAATAATCCAATGGCAATTCCACAAAGTAAAAATCAGAGGGTCTGACTGCCCAAAAGAGCTATTTTCAAAGGTCACAGGCATGGTTAATAGAAAGCTACAGTAACGGTGAGGAAAAAAACCTGTGAAATAGCCAATAACTCAGATGAAAAAACAAATATCAGGTTATAGACAACAGAAGCGTGAGGCATGATCCCAATATATAGGTTTCTTTTCAAAGCTGGATGTCTACTTGCAGATATCCACTAAAAGCCCACACATTAATTACAAAGAAAAAAGATAAGAGTTCAGTTCATTTAGTTCTTTTATTCCAGGCATTTCATGGCTTTCAGTCTGAAATTTTGAAGGAGGCCCACATTGAAGATAAACCTACAAACAGGGTAACCTGGGACTTAAAAGAAAAGGCTAAAAAAAAAAAAGGTAAACTTTCCCCACATATGGTTCTAACAGATGTGGTTTTAAATTACCATTGGGACATAATAATGTTTTTTGAATAGACTGAATGTTAAATAGTTGGCTCTTCCTATGTGACAGACATTAGTGCTCAGTGGTTAAAGCAGAAAACTCCCCATTTGTGTCTTTAGCTGGCATGTACTTCATTTTCAGCCCACGCCGGTCAGTATGATTTAATACCTTGGCCTGATGTCCCTCTCACCAGCAAGAAAAAGAATAAAATAGGATTAAAGACATGAAACAAAACAAAACCAGGCAACATCAACCTCCCCAGCAGCCAATGCCAGGCTCCTGCATTGTTCCTTACACAACAACTCCCGCAGCCCTGCAATGGGAACTCACTGGAGATGACAGCTGAGGAAGAAAAACATTAAATAATTCAAAGCCACTAACATCAAGTCTGATGTAGGTATAAAAATAGTCACAAAACACCACTCTACATGTTTTCATTATAGGAACTTTGACTTACTTGGAAATATCAAGAAAACCTCAAACCTACCCCACTCCCAGCCTCACACGCTCAATTAGTCCGGCAGTGGAAATGACATCCATTTCCAAACCAGCCTTCAATTTTCATGGCCATTTTGTGCTTCTGCACTGGGGGAGCCAGCACTGTTCCACAGCAGGAGTGAAAAAGCCTGATCCAGAGACCATTAAAACCAACAGGAGCCTTTGAATTAACAGTAATGATTTTTGGATCTGGCCCTGGTTTAGGTTAAAGCGTTGTGGTGCTTTGGGGATTGAAACAAGATTGAATGTGATTGGCTTTTGTTATCTCCAAAAAATCTTTGTCACTGGGAGTGTCCACTTCCACACACTCAGTCTGCCAAAGCAGTGCACATTTCAAAAAAAAAGGTCTTAATGAAATTCCTCAGTAAAGAAACATGAGGGCAAGGTGAGCTACCACACATAGTCTGTGTAAAATTAACTCCAGGTGTTTTTATCTGAGCAGAGAGAAGGAGAGAGAAACAAACAAGAGTATTGACATACAAAGAATATATGCCCCCACACGCACACATAAGATTGGGCAGCTTTTCTTCGGCTGGGTATCCTGATATTATTGATTTATGTATTTCATGGACAGCAGAGATGTTACAGACTTTTTAGTCTTCCATGCTCTGAAATGGAGATGGAGTGGGGGAAAAGAAACAATGGAAAAATGAATCAAAGAATCTTCAGCACACAGAGCACAACAGAGCACCTATAGAGCAGACAATAGTCTGCAGGAATCCAGCTCTGGTGATGAAAGAGCTGGCAGAGGTGCCTCTCTTCCTGGTGTTCCCCCATTTTCTCATCCCTAAAAGATCCTTTTCTTCCCCTAGTATCAGCTTCTCATATCCCCTTCCTCTCTGTTACCATCTTCTCAACTAGATGCTTGCTGTGTCTGATAATCTCTGGAGAAGACATCAGCCAAAATAAATAAATACATAAAATTCAACAAAACATTAATTATGCAGAAGGTATAAAAGAATACAAAACAAAGTGATGCAGGTGTACAATAACGTGGCTCTCCAGAGCCCGTGATCAGCAGCGTTCGGCACAGAAAGCCACAAACAGATGACATTTTAAAGCTTATGGGGGGTATGCAGGGCTGCAAGCAATGGTTTGTAGCTTCTATACGAGTCATTTGTGCATCCCTCCAATCCCAAATAAGATTGTGAACAGCAGCAACAATAATAAGCCATAAAAGCTAAGCCCTAAAGAAAGCCCTGTTCAGGTAGACCCAAATGCTTGCCAGCAAACAGGGCTCTAAGTGACAGGCAGGTGGCTTTGTCTGCTCACACTTTCTTGTGAGATAAAAGCAAAACTGAGAGAGTATCAAAAGTTTCCAAATCCCAGGTGTCTTTGCGGGGCGTCATGGACACAAGAGGGATTTTAGGATAGAAAGGAGATGGAGGTACAGAGGAGACATGTCAGGCTGTGAGAAGAGGATCATTAAGTTGTCCCTTGGTATCAGGATTCTGGTGCTCCAGCGTGGAGGAAGCAAGGGCATAATTTGCTGTTTTGGGGAAGAGCAAATACTCACTAGAAAGAAGTGTAGGAAAAAAGACTCTGTTAGATGCTGACGATGAGAAGCAAAAACATTTGAGCAACAGACAACTTCACAGTCAGATGTCACAAGACAGGCACGCTGGTTGTTCTTACTTTATATAAAGGGTATTTTGTTGGGTATATTTTTGTTCAGATTATCCCCAGGACAAGAATAAAAGCCACAATGAGAGCCTGTTTCATTGCTGGGCTTTCTGGTTCTCTCACGAAGCCTCCAACCATTACACTACAACCTACTTTCACAGTACTGAGTAACAAGCTGGGTGATAAAAATATCAGATGAAATTCAGTATCAATAAAAGCAAAGTAATGCATAAAGGGAAAAACAATTCTAACAATGCATACACAATGTGGGTTCTAAATTAACTGGTCCCACACAGAAAGTTGGCTGAGGAATCTCCATGGGATGCCCTCTACAAATACTAGGCTCTCTGCTCATGCCAGTTAAATGTGCAGGGAAAATTTTGAGATACGTTAGGGAAAAAACAGACAATGTAAGGAGAAATACAATAGAACTATTTATGTTACAAAAGACCTGTAAGATCATTGAGCCTAACCCATAACCCAGCACTGCCTGGCCCACCACTAAACCATGTCCCTAAGCACCACATCCACACACTTATTGAACACTTTCAGGCATGGTGACTCCACCACTCCCTCGGCAGCCTGTCCCAATGCCTGCTTCCTCTTTCAGTGAAGAAATGTTTCCTAATATCCAATCTAAACTTCCCCTGGTGCCACTTGAAGTAATTTCCTCCTGTCTTGTAACTTGGGAGAAGAGAATGGCCCCCACCAGGCCACAATCTCCTTTCAGGCAGTCGTAGAGAATGATGAGATCCCCACTGAGCCGCCTTTTCTCCAGACCAAATATAATATGGGATGATATTTTATTAGGTAGCATTCATTTCTGTATTAATGCTGCATACATTTTGGGTCTACCCACCTCTAAAATACAGACTAGAATTAATAAAGACAGAGAAAAAGGCTGCAAAGATTATCAAGAATATGGAGAGACTTCCGGAATAGATAAAGTAGGGCAGTGATTTTCAGTTTCGAATAGAAAAACAGAACCAAAGAGTAGAAGGAATACAATCTGCTGTATAACCCACAAAGTAGGAGTCATCTAATGGAATTACCAATTTGAGAGGTTAAAGCAGAAAAACAGGAAGGCTTATTCACTCATTGCATGGTTTTAAATGTTGAAACTTTTCCTTGTGGCAATCACAACTCTATGCTGGGTTCAAAAAGAATCCAGCAAATTCTTAGAGGACAACTGCTTCAAGGCTTGCTAAGCAGGATGGTTCAAAAGACTGTCCTGAAGATAGAAGACTGTAATGAAAAATGCACTCAGTATTTGAACATGAATAAAATTAGACTTCATATCAGTACAATAAAACTGCTGTAAATAGTGGGCAATCCAGAGCTAACACCTTGGTCAAGGGATTAGCCTAAAACCTCATCACCTCTACAAAGCTGTTTGTACTCCCTTCTTTTACTCTTCTCCTTGTCAAATACTTCTACCACATTGACTCAATGTAAGTCACTAAGTCATCAGAAAGGAAAAAAAAAACGAAGCAAAAGATGGAGCTTGTTTTGTTCTGGGTTGATAAATTGAACTGTAGAATCACAGAATCAGAGAATGAGTTGGAAGGGACCTTAAATATCATCTACTTCCAGTGCTCTCTGCCACGTGAAGAGGCACCTCCCACCAGACCAGGCTGCTCCAAGCCCCATCCAGCCTGGCCTTGAGCCCTTCCAGGGATGAGGCTGTTACAACCTCTGAGCAACCTGTGCCAGTGTCTCACTATCCTCACAGTAAAGAATTTCTTCCTCATATCTAATCTAAATCTGCCCTCTCTTAGCTTAAACCATTTCCCTTTGTCCTACCACTACACGCCCTTGTCAAAAAGGCATAAATCAACAGACATATTCTGAAGGAATCAAAGGACAGGAGCTGGGGAGAGAGGACACTGGGGTGGGAGGAGAGGGCCAGAGCAGGACCCCTCTCCTTCCATGCCAATGGGTCCTGAGGTTGGCTCTGATGTGAAACTGCAGCCTGAGAGGTCACCTGTGATAATGATAACAAAAGAATAAAGCTGGTCACATCAAAATGCAATTATCTGTTCTTTCCGTTTTCTGGGTTTCCATTTGGTTTTTTTCCCCTTGTTTTTATGGGCTCTGATTAGCAATAACAGTTGCTGTTACAATAGAGTGTTGCTCTACTAAGTAAGAATTCCTCTGTCAGCAGGACACTGAACCTGAGGGTGGGATACATGGGAATTAGTGTGATTGGTCTGTCAGTGCAAGATCTCCAGAGATTTCTTTGGATTTAATCACATCCTACAAATCCTGCAATGCTGTATCACTTTGATGTGACTTTGTGGGATTCTCATTACTTGTATTCACTTTGGTTTCCAGGAAGCTTGAGATTTCATCATCTGCTAACATATGCTGAAATGCATGTGTCAGTTTTATAATAAATTTCCAATATAAAAAGTATCTATAAAACATACAAATACAAAATTAGTTTGTAACACAATCTCCAGGATTCTGTTTATTAGGGAAAGGCAAAGTTGGTAGTGCTGTCAATTATGGGAAGAGCGACGCAGCTTTAATAATAAAACAGCATTCACAGTTTCTTATAACTATACTAAGCAAATTGTTTGGCCTGAAAATTTCCATGCCAGCTGTCTGCCTCAGGCTGAAGTTTTTTGGAAAATTTCAGTCAAAACAGTTCAGCAGATTCTGAGAACAAGGCTAGGGAAAAATATGTTGTTTTACGCACATTAAAAAAAAAAAAAAAGCCTTTAGCTTCCTCTCTAAAACTTCCTCTGGGATTTTTAGGACTTTAGAGGAAGGACTTGAAATTTGCCTGGGAGAGAACTGTTTTTCTTCTAATGAATTTTGTGCATATCTCTGTGACTTAAGCCAAGTTTAGACATCTTTGATAAAAACACTGTTGCTACATGCTCCTGGGTGCATTTGTACATATTTGCCAGCTTCCATCACTTACATTTCTACCTGTCTATGACTAAACAAGATGCTTTATGCTATGGGAAGTGCCAGGTCTGCATCCAAGTATCAGAACTGCAATCAGAGATGCTCCCTGGTTCCTGGCATGATTGCAAGCTGGTAGGAGCTGAATGAAGTTGGGATGAGAGACTTGGAGAGCAGGGGTTAGAGGGATGAAAATGGGATTGCAGAAAGGAGCTGGATGAGGTAGCTGGGGAGACATGATCAGAGGACCAGACTGAGAGGGATGGACTGAGGGATCTCTTTAGAGGAGCAGAGTACTCTGTCAAACTAAGCCACTGACACAGAGAGAGACCAAAATGAGGCAATATCACAAATCTGCTAGCTCTTGTTAGACAAAATAAAACCAAAAGAAATCAACACAAACTAGACTAACAGACCAATAATATGATTTAAAAGTATATACTGGAGACCCATAATTTAAGGAAAAAACACAAGGAATGATGCCTTAATCAAGTGTCTGAAAAACGAAACAGTCATTATTCACAAGACAGTGTTTTATCCAAGCCAGTCTGGAGAGGAAGCAATGAGAATGAGGAGTAGAAGAGGAGGTTTACAATCCCTGTCTTACCCGTTGCAGAGCTGGAAGGTTTGTAGTGACTGAGCAGAGGATTGAGGAATGAGGGCAAATGTGTTTCGGATTCAGGCAGCCAAATGATGCCGAAGGACTGTGGGCAATGCTGGGCAACTCCCCTCGACCCAACATTTCATAATCGTGTCAGAGTGTGTTGCAGCCACTGGATGATCATCTTGACAGCTCAGAGTCTGATCTGCTGAAGTGTCAAACATCCACAGCAGCAATTAAAGGCTGTGTGAACTTTGCATTGTTTTAGCACCACCATAAGGAAACACCGCCTCTGTCTGCAGGAGCACATCGGCCAGTTGGCTCTTGAGATTGTTCTCTGCTTTCTAGAACAAAAATCTGTGCCAAGAAGCTGATCACACCTTAAACCCAGCTGCACAAATGGTAATTTTCTTGAAATAGCAGCATTTGCCTGTTCCGGACTGACAGGATCCGTGCTGCCCACAGCCCAACCACTGAAAGCGGTTTGTATCAACAGGCAGAAAGCAAATCCCAGTGTCTCTCATGCTCTGTCAGTTTTTCCAGCCACTCCTGGCAGTCACTTCTAAAAGCTTTTTGACTAGCCAAACTCTCCCTTCCTATTCTCCTTTATGTTACAGAGATGAAATGGTTTTCAGCATCCAAAGACAAAGAGGCAATTCAAAAGGAATTAGCAGAATACTGAAAACTTTTCATTATAAAATTTGGGAGTTCAGTTCATTTATAGGATTAGACCATTTAAGTCCAAGTGACCCAGTGGAAGAGATGGTTTATGAATTGCTGGCCTCCAGGACTTTGCTCTTATGTGAACAGATAGTCCTTGAAGATGCTCCTGCCCAGGAAATGAATCCTGGCTTCTCTTATCCTCCATGCAGCATGATATCATAAAATCATAGAATATCCTGAGTCGGAAAGGATCCACAAGGTTCATTGGGTCTGACTCCTGATATAGAAGACCAAGACTGATTTTATGAATAGACCAAATATTCCCCAGAAGGAACAGGCCTAGACTGTATTTTTTAAAGCAGTTTTAAGATTTTCAGTACACTTTTTGGAGTTTGAGGGGGAGACAACAAAGCCTGTGAACCCTTATTGCAAACATGATGCAGGGTTGGATTAAAGCAGTAAAAGAGGATTTAATCTTCTGTTTTCTAACTTTTGACTGTACAACTAATCAATCTCCAGAATACTTTGAAGGCTCAGTGTGTGCAAACACACGTGCAGGCAAGTGATACAGCTTCAGCTCAGTGTTTAAAGAGAAAACTGAATAATCACCTAAACCCTAAATCAATCGGCAATGAGACATCTCCTGCTTTCATATTTGCTGTTGCTGCCAGGGTAGCACATCTGCCATCAGTGCCTTAGCGGTGATCATGGGAGTGGAGCAGCTTTCTGGACTTCAGTGGTTATCTTAGACCGTAGCAAATGCTACTTCACTAAAACACTTGGAGTTATCTGTGAAATCTCACTGAACCATCCCCATTTTAATGAACTGACAAATGCAGTTCAGTGAGCTTCTCCACCTAAACGGACCATCAGCAGCTCCTCTCTTCTTCTTCCTTCTTCCCCCCCACTTAAAAAAAGAACAAGGATTGTGTCACATCCTAGAAAGCAACTCTTACTTGGAAAAGGAACCTTATCTGTCAGCCCTATTCCATTTCATAATGCGCTTTCCTCCTTCTGGCTGCCAGCACACTGGAAGAACAGAGAAATCTGTGCCTGCTTTCACAGACATCTTCACATTCAAAAGATCACCTCTGCTGATAACCAACAGGAAAACATGCGATGAAGTTTGACTCTCCCTACAGCACAAACAGCTTAATTCCCAGCAATTTGGTGTAAAGGCAAAAGGATTTTTGTGAGTAGGGCTCAGACTTTCCAAGAATTTTAACTTTCATTAAGAAGTGTTTGTCACTGCAGACAAGGAAACGTGCCCTCCTATTCACATTTCAACCGGGCCTTTGCAGATGCTCCAGGGAGAGCGATGCAGAACAGCCAGCAAAAAAAAAAAAATACGTATTTCTAACAAAATCATTTACCTATCAAGTGAACCAAGGATGAAACAGCACAGAAGAATGCAAATTGTACTTTTATTCGTGACTACTATAAGTCCTATAGCCACACGACAGCCCCACTCCTCATGTTATGTTGATAAAGTTAAGTTATAAATTTCTCCATGATTCTTTTTCCTTTTAATCTAGAACAAAGAGGAAATACACATACATACTTATGCTTTAAAAGAATGTTACATTATAAGACTTTCTTCTCTGGAACATATCGGTCAAGGATCCATGAATGCCCAATTCACTGGCAAGTGGTGCGAGGGACTCTGCCAAAGTACCCAGCAACACCAATCTGTCAGTTCAAAGCAGAAACAGAGTATTTTAGCTTTGCGTTGCAATGAGCTATGCTGATAGACCTTGTAACAGGGCAGGAAACAGCCAGTCTTTAAATCTGAATTGACACTGATTTACAGAGTTTCATTTCTTTGAATCAAATCCGAGAGAGAGAGCGAGTTTCGAGCTACTTCACATCTTGAAATTACAATTACACATTTCTTAAACACAGAAGAGTTTGCTTTAAAAAAATAAAAAATAAAACTGAACTGCCTACAGAGGTAAGATAAAAGAGAAGAGCGTTGTTAAAGATATCAAACTAGCAAGTTTTTGTTTATTCATCTTTTTTAATTCTGCTTTTCCCCTCCATAAATTTTTAAAACTGCCTTGATTTGAAATCCTAATAATAAATATGCCGCGCAACATTCCTCCTGTCAAATCTCTCTCTTCGTGGTATTACTGCAATATTTGTAACTTTTGATCTGGAAACATCAAGTTACATAAGATCATAGTTCTGCTCCTTGCAAAGATGTGATTCTGTCAGAAAATGAACCATTGAAGCGGGAACTCAACAGAACTGGAAATGACTTTCCCAGGGAAAAGGTAGTTCTGCTTAAGCATCTCAGCTATTTTAAAGTGCAAGAACTCAATGTTTTATTCTCCTGAGCAGAAAAATGGCAAACTACCAGGTTAAAAATAATCAGAGTAGGCTCTTAATTGGAATAGTGTACATGTTGTAGACAGAATGAAATAACGCTTAATTGTTATGCACTCCGCGAAACCAATCAAATGAAATAATTTTTTTTAAAAAATTCACTTCGAAAAACAAAAGAGAGCAATGTTTTCCCTTGCCAGCATACTATCTGCTCACCAAAACAAAAGGAAAGCATCTATTTTAAATGAGTCAAGGAAAATAATTAAGCTACATGGGCTTAAAATTGAAGAGTCTTCTCAGCTCAAATCTCACTCCTTCCCAGACCCACTGAAATCAGAGAGATGTCTCTCTTTTTCCATCCATGTAGTAAAATTAATTGGGGGGAGGGGGACTATCTCCCCCCGCTCCCCAGCCAAAACCAGATGAGTAACTTTACCCTCACCTCTCCATAATTTTTTCCTACTCTTTAAAATTAGAGAAGGAAAATTCTCCCCAGTAAAGTCTTTCTAAACCAGGACTCCTTGCTAGTAAGAAAAGGAAACTACGAAGCTAACTTCTGCATCTCCTTTTGCCTTTTACCCCTTTCTTTATCAAAGAACAACTTGAGAACTTTTTTCCACATTAATGACCCTCTTTCTTCACCAAAACATGACATTTCCTCTCCGATCACACACATAAATAACAGATGAATTGAAAATCTCCCCTTGTGAAGATGTGTACACATTCACACACATATGGATGGAAAAGGAGGGTGAGGCACAGAGGCAGAGTCCCTGAAAAGATATAGTGCCTCTCAGTGCAGCAGCAGTAGCTCCCAATCTTGGTGATTTTTTTTTTTCGGGGGGGGGCGGACGACAAAAAAGTGAAACAGGTTGTCTGCAAATGCACCTGCACTCGTCCCCTGCCCCAGTAGGGTGTGCAGACCCTCTTCCCATGGTGGTGGGTGCAGGGCAGTGGTCCTGCTCTCAAGGGAACAACACAGGTTACATTTTCAGGTGCCTGGGAAATGCCCGGCTCCACACTGTGACCTCACGGTCCCCTCCCTGCCCCCAGACCTGCTGCAAAGCAGCACAGACCCTCATTTTCTTTGGCCATGCACTGACTCGGGGATTGCATTCTCAGGGGATCATGGCAGCAAAGAATTCTCCTGGTTACAAACCAGCCCAAGGACCGATCCAGCAGCGTGGCAGGGTCTGGGAGCTGGGAATTTCACAAGGAAGGGCAGCTCGCAATGGCCACAAATGAGCGAATTCCTCCAGCCTTGTAACACAGGCAGAGCCGAGCGAGCTGCTGTGAAGTCTTGCCTCGCTGCAAAACAGTGCAAGAGACGCGTCTTCCTCCCTTTATGCTCCCCCCGCGCTAAATATATATATACACACACATACTCCTTGTTTTTTCCACCCAAGCCTATAAAAGTGCTACAGGCAGAGGCACTAAGTGGGAGGTGCCTGGCTCTGAAGAGGCCAATGAAATAAATTAAACACAAATCACTGGCTCAGCCCCAGCCTCCCCCAGCTACCAGGGAAGAGGTTGGGGGTCCCGAAGGCCAACCCCCAGCTCCTGCCAGAGCCGGAGTGCGGGTGGCGTGTGCAGACTGCTGGCATAGTATAGGTGTATATATGTTAAGCCCTGGTGTTGCAGGCACATATGGTGCACATGTTGGGAGCAGAGCAGTTTCCATAGGAGGGGAGGGGCTACCCTACTAGTAGGCAATTTTATTAGGGTCAGTGAAGCAGAAAGAAATGGGATTGGGATAGGCTAGGAGCTGCCAAGTTCCCCTGCCCAACTCTGGCGCCCCAGAGCAGGGAGCAGCACACTAACAACTTGCCAGGCTACAGCAGAAGTTTACCTACAAAAAACATACAGATAACTTCCAGCTTCAAAGATTTCCTCTCATTTTCTCATTTTATGACCCTCCCTTCATCTGGGACTTTTCTCAGGGGAAAAAAAAGAAAAGAAAAAGATGCAGCTGTAAATTCAAGGTGAGGCTTCACTGCAAAAAGTTAAGGAGGAAGATAGGGTTGAAGCAGAGAGACTAATTTTTAGTTCGATTCAGGAGTTTGGTGTTTTGCCTTTTTTAGTTATTATTTTAAAATAATTAAAAGATTGAACTTTCCAGGAAAAACCATGAACAAATGCATTCAAGATGCAGAATGGTCTTGCCTATCTATTCAATGAGCATCTCTGTTTTGGCTATATGAAAAGTGTATTTCAGACTGTATATCCCATAAAGCAAGGCAGTGGCATAAATATGTTTTATTGGTTAGTTTTTTGGGGTTTGCTTTTTGTGTTTTCAAATCATGTGCTTACATGGTTGTAACCACCGTGAATTTCTAAGCATGGTCGTGGTACGAAAGTAAATAGATACTGCCTTGTGAATACTTGAAGAGTTTGAGGGGGGGTGTTAATTATTGTTTTTTAAAGATTTGTCATTCCTTAACTACTACTTGTTTCAAAATAAAATGTCCGAGATATTTTACCCTATATTTTCAATCTAAACAACTCCCAGGAAATAAATGCCCTTTGGTAGCAGCCTGGTTTTAGGTTCAACAACCCAAATTTGTATTTGAGAATGCAAATTGCTGAGAATACAAGCAGGAGCATGAACCACTGCATTTCTTTCAGGCACTCCAGCATCTTTTCTCCAACACCACACTATTTGGGCGAGCTTTTAATCCTGGCAGGGCACGGCTGGAAGCAGGGCTTTAACATTTAATGACTAAGAAACAGACTTGTCACTCAACTTGCAGTCCAGCGCATTTCTTTTTTCTGCTTTTTATTGGAGGCAAACCCACCTTTCCCTGGAAAACGGGAGACCCCATCCTCATCCCCGATTCTAGCACAGATCCAAATGTAAACATACACACACACACACTCCCACCACGCACCACCCTGCAGCAGGACATGAGTATGGGGGGTTCAGACACAGCCAAAGGAGCCTTGTGAGCTGAGAAATACCAAGGTACTTCTTTCTAATTCTATTTTTTTTCTCCCCCCTCTCCTCCCTGCTTTTACTATTACATAAATAACACCGATTGATCTTAAAGCTGCATCCTTGCTCCAGTGCCTCCCAATCTGCACTGCTGCCTTCCCCCAGCACAGCCGCACCGCTCGGGGTGCAGAGGGAAGGGTCGGGGAGGGGGAAGGTTGGATAGGAGAATCCACTCCAAACATACCCTGAAGCAAGGTTTTGGCAGTCTGGGGGTGCTTGATCACCCCCGCCCCAGCCCGGAGCTTCCCGCAGCATCTTTGCCTCCCTCCGAATTGCTGCAAACTGTGCGAGGGGAGGGCAGGGAGCTGGGCAGGAGGGAAGGATGGATGCTGGGGAGGGAAAACCAGGGATTCAGGGAGCTTCTCCCCAGCCCCAGCCTGTGTGCCTAGCTGTTTGGTGGGAAGAGGAAAGGGGGAAGGGAAAATTGAAGAGAGTCTATAGCATAAATACACTTTTCAGAGGAAAAAGCAAAGCTTACCATGTCTGCAGCTTCCCCCCACCGAAATGTGGTGTCCAGCGATCCCAAAGTGGAAACTACAGGCAGGCACCGGAGCTCATCTCCGCAGGCAGCTCAGAGATACACCGCTGCCACCCCCGAAAATCAAAATCAAAATAAATTTAAAAAAAAAAAAAAAAAAAGAAAAACGACTGGTCCAGCTTCTTTCCTGACAGGAATCGTCCTGGTAGGACTGCCCAAAATAAGCAGCTGCAATCCAAAGGCTTTATTTAAAGCTTCCCCCCTCCTCCTCCCTCTCCCTGTGCCTCGCTCGCTCTCTCCCTCTCGCTGTTACACACAGAGAGAAAGAGAGACACACACAGGTTACATGAATGGGAGGCAGGAGCCGGCGCTCCCGGCTGGAATGACAGGCGCACATGCGGCTGGAGGCTGCCCACCCCAGCGGCGTGGGAACAGCTCGGACACGGCCTGCGGATGCGTGGAGAGGGGCATGGGGTGGGAACGGGCAGGGGGTGGAATGGGCATGGCATGGGCGTGGGGTCGGGGACGGCACAGACACAGGCACGGCATGGACGCGGGGCACAGGAAAACATGGATGTGCATGGTCTGACAAGATCATAAAACAGACATGGGCCAGGCATGTACATAGACACGGGCACAGCATGGGCATGGGGAGGATATAGACATTGGCATGAGATGGGAAGAGGCACAGGCCATGGGCATGAGGCAGTCCTGGCATAGGCATGGATCAAGGGAGGAGGGAGGACACGGATATAGGCATGGCATGGGCACTGGGAGAAGGGCATGGGCACGGCATGGGCCTGAAGGGGGTTTGGGCATGCACGTAGGAATGGGGAAAGGATGGGCATAGAGCAGGTGTGGATTTAACATGGGAATGGGGAAGGGACAGGCATATTCTAGGCATGGGGAGGGAATGGACATGGGTATGGCATGGAGAGGGGATGGACGGGGTATGAGGAGGGGATGGGCATGGTGTTGAGATGGATTAAGTGTGGCCATAAGAATTAGAAGGTAATAGGGACAGGAGAGGATGTGCTTGGGTACACGATGGGCACAGGTTGGGCTTGGACATGGAACAGATGCAGAGATGAGTTGGAAGGACATTGGCTTCAGTATGAGAATGGAATGGGGATCAGGATGCAGAATGGAGATCTGCCTCAGCTGGTGCCTTCATGTCATGGCCTCGGTGAACCTCCCTGTCTTCTTGGGGTCAGGTGGGCTCCAGTTCCAGCACACATCATGAGGAGGGGGAGACCTGTGTTTCTCCTATGCCTCTAGTTAGGCAGCTTGCATAATGTCTTGCTTTTGGGGTCGGGGAACATCATCCACAGTGGTGTTAGGGGATGACATCACTATCATTATTGGTTACTATTACTATTTTAAAATTTTTTTAACATAATTGTGCTCTTTGATAATTAAAATAAAATTCTTAGAAAGTAGGCCAACAAGATTTAAGGTTAGTTCTTCTTGACGAGGAAGATCAATGCTACCAGTTTCGGCCTTTAAAATATTTGTGGGGGGGTTGTTTTGTTTTTTTCTGTTTTAAATTTTTTTTGAACAGTAGTTACAAGAAATTAAGGCTATTTAATGCTGCTATTCCACATGATCTGAATAAACAAAGGGTTGCGGCGTTGCTAAGTGTCAGGCCCTGCTACTGCTTCACTGCCTGACCTTGGGCAAGTCCTTGATAACTTATCCCTGTCAGGATATATTACCCATTGCCATTCACACTCAGCCTATCATTTTCTCATTCACCAAATAATCACATTTTTCTCTTTCAAGTCCCTCCTCAAAATTTACTCTTACAAAACTTTTCAGCAACAGTCTCTACATGGCTTGTGTTGACATCACAAATCTTGGAGTCACACTGGATTCAGCCCCAAAACCGCATTGTAAGAGGAGTGCTGAACATAATGGACTGCAGTACTTCATGCAGGGCTTTGAGCTACATGGGAATCGTGCTCTTCATGGCATACCTTTAAATCAGCCAGGTGCAAGTCTGCTCTGTTCTGCCTTTTTCTCCTGTGCTAAAATTTCCAGCCTTTGTGGAAAGCAAGAGCTAAGATACGTGTTTTATTCCAAACCCAGAAATCAGAGTAAAAACGCACACAGCAAATCAGAACATCATCTTAAAACAGCAGAATCCTCAACAAGGTCTGCTTTGCAAAATAGCTGCTGCTGTTCACTGTTTTTTTCAGTCATACATATTAAAAATGAAATATATTTGCATTGGCCTTATTACCTCTGGAATATATTCCACATCAGGAATCTAGACTCTAGACAAAGGTAATTTAGGTCTCCGGAAGGAGAAAGTTTAACTGAGAAATATATATATTGTTAGGAATAGACCTCATCCAAATTCAATGGTAATTGTATAAGCCTTTCAAAAATCATACAGTATGCAAGCTTCCAAAATTTCGGAACAAGAAACATTTCCATTTAAATGCCAAGAAGCAATTTTTCCTCTCTTGTTCAATACTAAATCAGTCACATGAGCAGTTTGCATTTGATTTTAGAAAGGAAATGGAACATCTTCTCTTCCAATTACATATAACTTTTTCTTTTTCTTGTTCTTAGTGCTCTTACAGTTTGTGTTACTTTCCCGCACTTTTGAAACACTGATTTGATCCGCCCATTTGCTCCAGCCATTTTTTTTTTTAAGCTCAAGTAACATTATTAAGAGAAAATCAGTAAACCCAAGTGGGGAGTAGAATGTTGTTTGTTTGAATTCTGGCTGGTAAATTCAAGTTTAACAGGTCAGCACAGTTTGTGTAATTGACCTTTCTCTGTTAACTGAACTAGACAATAACACTCCAGGAAAAAAAAGAACAATAGTAATTTAATGGGAAAAAGTGACTTTGCTTAGGAAAATCCCCCTCCTGCTTCAATTCACAGTGAATTACTGTGGTCACAGAAGTGTGCTGCATACCAATTTGGAGCATATTTTATGAAGATGTACATTCAAAGTATCAGTGTTCAGCAGCCTGCCACGTTGTACCTGTGTCCTGCACCCCAGCAACTTTGCACTTTTCTCCTTGTGTACAGTGACTATTAAGTCAAGTTCTCCTCCATGTATTGTTTATGAAGAATTTGAAAAGAAGCCACATCTGTGGGACAAGAAGGTGAATGACAAGACTAATGCACAAGCCTGTTAGACCTTGGGTGCCAGGAGAGCAAGGTCAGCAAGTCCTGGAGCTGCCTCTCCAGCTAGCATTTCGTTGTCCTAATGCCAACTTGTGTTTCCATGTTGACATTTGCTCCAATGAAACAATGAAAACACCTTTTGCGAAGTCCCCATTCATCAAGCAAAAAAAGTAGCAACATCTGGTGGTCCAAGGCTTCTTGCTGGCCAAGTTCAGCAGCAGTTGGTTTGGTGAGCCCATGGCCTAATGGAGACATCTCCTAAGGGGCTACACTGCTTGATAGCCACTACTAAAGATTTTTTTTTTTTCTGCATCCAGGGGAGTAATCCAGAGGGAAAACCTAATATATTTTAATCAATGGAAGTGAAACCATTTACCTTTCACAGACTACAAAATACACACCCCAGGGTTCAATGCTCTTTTCTACTCCTCCACAACATTCTTAAGGGGAAATCACTCTTTTCTTGATGAATGTGCAATTCAAATGTGGAAATATGCCATTCTTCATGCTTTCTCCATAGGGTGCAAAATGATTTCTGTAATTAAACCCTTTTTGCCAACATTTCCTGATGAGAATATATTTTCTTTTTTTCTTTTTTTCTTTTTTTTTTTTAGTACAAGGGGAAAAGCCATGTACAAAAGGGTTTGCAAAACCAGGTCTGGAGTGTTTGACCTTTAAGCCTCTATTTGAATTAGCCATTTTGTTTTAAAGGTGCATGAGGATGAGAAGCAGGAGTAAGGGCTGCAGCTTAAGTTTCCAATCAGGCACTGCTAAAAGAAATGGCTGCTGGAGAAAGAAAGATATGGGTACCACTGCTAATGTTATGTAACTTTTAGGGATGGCATTAGTACTGAGAACACACACCTCAGTGATCAACACACTTGAGCAGCCCCAAGTGTGTAAGCAGGGTCCGTGTGGGGATCATGCTGAAATGTGTGCTACAGCATCAGTGCTGCACTGGTTCCCATGGTAGTTAGACTGAAGAAATCCAGCTTCTCTGATACATATCAAGCTGTGAGGGGCAGTGTAGACAAAATTGGAGTCAATCAAGAAAAGCACCTGTGTGAGCTTTTGCAGGACTTGGACCTGAAGTCCACAACATACTGCTTGTCACCGCAGCATGGGCTAGGTAATATACAGAGGTGAGGAAATGGGAAAGAGCTTTTAGCCACCTACACAGTTAAGGGGTAAAGCGCCATTCCTGTATGATAAATGGCAGGGCTGAACCAGAGCTGGATGCAGAGCTGAATCCTGAAGTTCCCACTTTGAGTTATGCCTCTCTGACAAAGCTCTTGAGCAAGGTGGTGGAGCAGAAATCACTGGGGCTCTTTATCAAAAGGAGGATTTCCCTCCTCTTTCTCCTCACTCCATGAACTCTTGCAGCTCAAATCTGTCTGCATTGACTAGAGAGATGTCTCTACTACTCGTACCAAGAGATTAAATTCCAGATTGGGGATGGAGTAATGTTATCACATATTGAATTCATAGAATCATTAATGTTGGAAAAGACCAACTGTTAACCCGGCACTGTCAAGTCCATCAATAAACCAGGTCCTCAGGTGCCATATCCACATGCCTTTTGAACACTTCCAAGGATGGTGATTCCATCACTTCCCTGGACAGCCTGTTCCCATATCTGATCGCCTTTCAGTGAAGAAATTTTTCCTAATATCTAGTCTAAACCTCCCCTGGCACAACTTGAAGCCCTTTCTTCTTGTCCTGAAGGCGCTCTCCTCTTGTAAGGCTCTTTCCTTCTATTAGCTGATTTTTAACAGGATACCAAAGGCTAGCGAGGGTCATTCTATACTGACTATGCCTTTTGTAGCATCTCAGTGAATCTCAAGACTGAGAAAAACAGAACTGAGCATCTACCCACAGTACTGGGTCTTATACTTGTCCTTTCCTTCCTTGCAAAGCACTAGGGTCTGCTATCACACCTGAAAACCCACCGAGGCGTACGATGGAGGTGAGAGTCTGCTCCTAGTGCTTACTCAGGAAAAGTTCCCATCAAGTGAATTGGACATTTGCCTGAGTGAATGTTGCAGGATTCAGCCCATATGCTTCTCAGCTCTTATATTTGCATAGTGCAGAATATGCTTACAGTACAGTGCCAATAAAACAAAACTATATACAGTTAAGCGCAGAAAAATCAAGAGCACAGTTAATACCATTTACAAACAGCAGCTGAGCTCTGCAGCTGACATGCAGGCTTAGAGACTGTGCTCTGATGTGGGTAATATGCACAAGACAATTATTTATAGGCAATTAGGTGGAAGGTCCTGTAAGCATATAGGTCTCTATTCTCCTTTCCTTAAGCCTATTATTTTCTTTTTCCCTGTGCATTATTTGTATTTTAACTCTGTAAGTATGTCCTTTTTTTTTTTTTTTTTTCACTAAGGAAAATATTTCAGGAGGCCGCTTCCATGGAAGTCACTTGTTCTTGAAGTAAGTGCTCTGGGATTGTGTAAACATACTGCATATACCATACAAGTGAACTTCAAATGAGATGCTGGTTCATTCAGTCTACTGAAGTAGAATGAGGTCTCTCTGATCTCCAGAAATTCCACTGGTGTGTCTTAAGAAGAAGAAAGATTTTCATCAAGAAGGTGTAGATCATGTCAAGAATGGCATAAATTGCTCAGAGGATCAAATTACACCTTTACAAAGACATATTTTTCTCTCTAAAAATTTAAAGCATGGGGTTTTTTTAATCCAGGGGTAGGATAGAATATTTCTCAATTCACAGCACATGATAAAACAGCCATGAACAACTGTAATATAATACATCTTCAATACAATTGACCATAAGTATATTAGAAGAACCTCCAAAAAATAATTACCTTATTACTGCACTGTGACTTTACATCCAATTTTGTTCACCTCACTGTACAAAATGGATGGAATAGATGGCTTTTATATTTTTAATAATAATGAAATGTTCAGGATTTAATATAGAAACCTGGCTACCAAGGTAATAGGTACATATAAGAACCTATTTAGAATAGCTGTGTGAATAGGAATTGCCATTAAATTGCAATGAAATATTGGAGCATATCAAACAATATCAAATAAAACTTAGAAGACCAATCTGCAACCATATTCAAGCCATAACCTCATCATGAAGAAGACTTTTCTTCGGGTGAAATCTTCTGTTTTAGACACATGTATGGTATTTCTTAATTCTCCAGTAAGACCACTTATCTAGACTAACTTTGTGACTCACTCCAGATTTATGCTTGTGCAATAGCAGAATTCATAATAATAGTCCCATTCACATGCTAGATGCTCTTGGGCAATGAAAAGCCAGTTATTTCAATCACAGAGAGCCCTGACCTTACTAAAAGAACAGGTCTGGAGATTCCTTGTTTCCCCTTTAGACAACAACCTCTGAGCCAGCAGAATAAAGCCCCCACTTCCCCCGTACCTTTACTTCTGGCATCTCCTTTTCATGTGTTGAACCGGCCATTGACTTCTGAGATGGCAAAGTACCCACATTATTGTTTGATAACAGAGAAAAAAGATAACCTTGTGGTATTGACACAGCAGATGGGAGTACAATGACTGGTTCTGATACACATTTCCAATCCTTGTTAATTTTTTAGGACTCAACCCTGAACCTGTCTCACTGAATCCTCACCAGAACAATAAGTAGCATCAACATGCCCTGTCCCCTGCCTGGGCTGCTTCCTTCAGCTGACACGTCACCACTCACAAGCAGGGAGGAACAGAGCTCTGCTCTCACTTTTTGCTCTGTCCTCCAGATAAATTGTGTTAGCTTACTGGCAATATCTAGTTTGTGTTATTGTTTGCACTTCAGAGTCAATATGGATATGGAAGAATAAGCTGAAATATATGCCTTTTGCATCCTTAATAACAGCGTGCCCTCTCCGTAGCTACGTGACAATTCCCTAACACTTTATTTAACAGTAGCAATTTATCATGTCTGCTGTATCACAATGAAGTAGTTCAGTATCCCCAATTTACAAGAAGCACTATTCTCTGTGCCTATTTGTGCTGCTTATTTCGAGACAGACCAACAGACTGAGTGCTAGCTTTCAGCTTGGAAAATCCAGATTCAGTTCCCTGATGTAGCAAAAAAATTGTCTAGGCTTCATTTTCCTCTGTGCAATACACAGATACTTCCTCACTTTATCAGATGTTATGATGATAAGTGCATTAAAGACTGCAAGTCCCACCAGCACTACCATAGCCATAATTATTGCAAATAGATACACGTAGTGCAAGTTCAGTGATATTTAATACATACTCTGTGTGTGTAAACCATGAGTCAGGGCTGATACAAACACAAGACATGCTAAGGAGTTAGAAATGCTGCTTACCTGTGAGCTCTTCCCTGGCTTATGCTCCATGAAAGTTCGTGTGTCGGAGACCAACTTTGGCTCCCAGTCGTGATGGAACGGGGCTGCTCAAGTCAGTGGATTTATTTCAGTCGCACACTCCTGGAGGCAGGGGCCCATTGTCTGGGCTGAGACACTCAATCTGGAACAGAAAGAATAAAAGGGCTCCAGTGTGTAAAGTCATTCATTACAATCTGGAATGAACAAGGAAATCAGTGGGGTTGCTGGAGGTTAAGCAAGGGC
Source organism: Origma solitaria (assembly GCA_013397895.1). NCBI lineage: Eukaryota > Metazoa > Chordata > Aves > Passeriformes > Acanthizidae > Origma > Origma solitaria. The sequence continues at coordinate 1,212,859 of VZRL01000194.1, read as the reverse complement.
AGAAATTGGTCTTTTATCATTGAAATGCCGTAGGAAAAAAAATTACATAAAGTAAGGGATCTAATCCTACATCTCTACTCACATCTCTTGCCTTTATTCATTGCAAGGGGTCACAAAGAAACAATCATGTACATTTGCAGGACCAGATGTTAAATTCATTTATAGCAGAATTTCATAAGCAAGCAACTTCTTTTTCCTTGGACAGAGCTCCAATGCAATTTTGATACGAACTTTATATACTTTCAGATAAAATAAGATTATTTGGATTGCCATCCTACATAAGTAAATTTTCTACAGTAACTTCAAACTCAGAGGCATGAGAACATGCTCCAGAAGTCAGCAAATATTTTTGAAGATTTGATCTGGTGTTCTTTTAAGAGGAACTTTTGTAGTGAAAGAAACGTAAAAGGATTGATTACAAAGCTTTCAGTACTGAAGGTGCATCATATTACTGGAAAGTGTGGAGTGAAAGTTGTTGTGAAAAGCTGCAGCAGCATCTGTGCTTATTTTATTGTACTGGATACCCTTGGGTATGATAACTTTATGCACAGCATCAAAAGCATGAGAAGTTTTCATAGCTATCCTACAAACTTAAATAAAATTGTGAGCAACAGAGTTTCTTTCTAAAATGCAGCAATTGACATTATTTTCTGAAACTTTTTATTCTCTCCATGTCAGGACTGCCCCATGCTGTGGTGAGCATCCAGAACCCAACATGCAGGCTTCAGATGGACACAGGAGTGAGGACAACTCAAAGCCTGCTTGCTGAGCAACAGTCCTTCAAGCAGGAAATTGGGTTCCACCAAGGGTTCCCACCCACTTTCCTGGAGGAATTTCATAACCTCTGGAGCCAGATTTTGTTCTCATATCAACTCTGAATATGATAATCCTCTCAATTAAGGCATTTCACCTTTCACTTCCTTTACATTCCCCACCTCTTGTGTTAGCTCATTGCAGGGCAGAGGATGCTACAAAGGAAGGGTGCTGCAAAAATGACCATCTAATAAAATGGCAAAATAAAACAAGTGGTTGATCCTATAGACTGTTACTCAGCCAGGAGTCTAACAGGGACCACTCCAAAACCTGAACTGCTACTGCACACCACTACTACTAAACCCCAGAGAAGGGCTGCAGAGGTGGAATACCCTGCCCATGGAATTGAGGTTGGAACTATATGATCTTTAAATTCCTTCCAATCCAAGCCATTCTATGATTCTGTGAATTTTTGCTGTAGCATTTTTACATTTAGTGACTACAGCTTTAGAAAGTGATGTTAAGTGGTGGGTTTTAGGATTCAGTAAACAGTACATTTAAAACTGGTCTCTTTTCTTATTTGAAATCTCCAGATATAGAGCATGTAGCCTGTTAGGCTTGCTCTTGCCTGATCCAGCCATTTTCAGAGTGCAACTGGGTCAGAGGATGGGTTCAAGTTATTTTCAGGGTGAGGGACTACAATCTTAATATGCTATTTAATTTATCCTATTGGGCTGGGTAGAGAAAACCATCAGAAAAGCTTTCATGAGCCTATTGGGTTGGATTAAGAAAAGCCACATGAATGCCTTTCAATGACAATACACAAAGGACTAATGGAGCTAGTGACAAATCTGCCTTCCTTTCCATTTCCCTTTTGAATGTGTAGCTATGCCAATCTGCTGTGAATTTACCTGAGACAAAACAGGAGTTAAACTCACACCTGCAAAACAAAACAATGTACTTCCCTTACTCTTGCTCAGCATCTCTCTACAGGAGTGTCTGACACATGACATCTGTTAATGAGGGTTATAATCCCCCCTCTCCACCATCCTATAACCCCATACTAGTAGTGCTTAGACCCAACGGCCTCTTTTCCTAAGGAAATAAGGCTTTTATAGGAGTGCTGTCTGTCCATCTGGCTCTCCATCTGTCAATCCTACACCCAGCAACGTATTCTGAACCTGGTGGCTAATTTCACCCCATTCTCTAGAGAGGTAAAAGCTTAAAAGATATAAATATCCTACATATATTATGAAAATCAGTGGAGTGTGAGACAACGACAAAGCACAGCTCGTGTGAGTGAAAGGCTGTGGTATAAGCTCGTTAGCTAATTGCTTGGCTCGGGCTGCCAGCTGGCCAGTCAGTGCATGCAAACCAGCCAGCTCAGCTACCTGTGAGTGACTTCTTGGATCTTTACACAATGCACCTGGCCAGCCAGCAGAAGAGAGGAGTCCTTTGTAGAGCGAGTAGGTGTGCACAGGGATAGACAAAAAATGGAAAAGAAGACATGCCAAGGACTGAGGTCAAAGAGAAAATGGTGTTATTGAAGGGGAGAAGTTGGAGAGTGTGGTTTTGTGGGGAGTGATATATGATTTAAGATGTTAATGGAGTGACTTGGTTATTCATCCTGTCTTGAAGGACAGGGTTCGACTTAATTTCTCTAGTAAGGACTTTCCTTCCCTTTTATTTTCAGAGCTTAAAAGCAACCACACTGTTAAAAGTGAAGGTACCTCTAATCCTATACCTTGTTTCAGATGGTTACAATTAAGGAAAGAGCAAAAAAGAGGACATGAGCAGAAAACAGCTTATGGAATGAGCCTCATTATTCCCTCTCCACAGCTAATAAACAGAGGCACCAGAAGACAAACTGGATTACATTTCAGAAGTTCAATTTAAAATGCTCTCAGTAAAGGCATACAGTAAATTTGCCACAGTGTCAAAGCCAGAGCATCCAGTCTCCAAATCTCTGGTGCTGGAATTTCCCTGGTGTACATGGCAGCAAAGTTGCTCTGCATACCTCCGTGTTCAGCCGACAGATGCTGTGTTCTGGTGTGAATTAGTACCCTTGGTCTGTCAGTGGAGAATGGAACTCTACTTCTGGCTTGGTTCTACCATCAGTTAAACAGCTCCCACTGTAGCTCCTCTTTTAAGTACTTCTTGGCATTATTTAGTACCATTTCACTGCCAGAACACTTGGTTTTCCCCACTCCCCTGCTCCCTCACCCCCTACATTCCTTTCTGTGTTTGATGCGTGTTCAATCACAGAATAAGAGATAAAACACAAACATTCAGAACAGACAGATTCCTAAAAAATCAGCTGAATTCAAGATTCCCAGTGTCAGATGATAAGGTGCCCGAGCTAACCTACTGATAAAAGTATGTGGTAAGCAAACCCTGTGATCTACGCAGATAGCTTAAGCTTCTGCAGTGCTAATTACTATTACAACCTTAAGCTAATATTTGAGCCTTTCTTTTGAGCAAGGATGTGTAACAATTAGATTACAGGATTTGGAGCATTACAAAGAGAGATAAAAGCAGCACTTTCGTCATGGTATGTGGTATTTTGTTTACATAGAGATAATAGCAGCGATGATAATAATAATTTAATAACAACTATTCTATTTGGGTCCAAATTCTGATTTCAGGTGCATCAGACCTGCAACAGAATTATCCCAAATTTATTTGGATTGAGGCATGCAGATCTCTAGTCACAGACCATTTTGCAGTGAATTGCTCTGAAGGGCCCAGCATGGCGTACCATGAGTTCTAGCTACTCACAATAGTAAATAGTGAGCCAACATTTCCAAAGAAGGGCCTGAGCTTAGATATTTCCCTTCTGCCCTGAGCATTGCTGAGAACTCTGATGGCATGTATTGAACCCTGGTCTTGATGACAACTCCAGCAATGAAAAGGACCTCTGTTTTTTTGGTCTCTGCCATTCTTACGCTCTCCTCTCTCCCTGCTCCACAAGAATATGCATGTGTAAAACCACAATATGCTTGAATACAGTGGTAATGCATAGGGAAAAAAACCAAACACCAGAGAAACAACAGTTTACTGTAGCTGTGTGCCAGATTTAATACATGTTCTGTGCCTGGGACATCATCTTTAGAACTTTCTACTGTGTATTAAAAAGAAAAGGCATCTTTTTTGCATGATATTTGGGCATGTTTTTCTATGTCTCACTGGTTTCTTTTTTTATTTCTTCCCCTAGGCACCCAAAGGGAAAAAAAACCGGCCCATGTCCATGACAACAGACAGCTCTTCTGATGAACCATAAAATTCCTTGCTTCAGAGATTAGTCAGCTCATACAAATGAGTATTTGGCCCCTTAAATTTTGTTGCTGCTAAGATCATAGAAAAGACATGACAAAAGTCCCTTTTGCCAAAAATCGAAATCAAGATTTTCCTCTGCTTTGGAGACTAAAATCAAACTTCCTAACTATGAGAGTTTTTCAAGTATTTACCACCATTTCCTGTAAGACAGAACCAGTCACACAAAGCAAATCTAATGTGTATATCCACTCAGGAATATTAAAAATGCTATTACAGCATTAAAAAATAAACCTATCTCCTAGCAGTGGATTTAAAGAAACTCTCAGCAGCTGAAAATCTGGTCTCAGAGTCACAAACAGCAAACAAGCAAAGCAATTAACTGAAAAAAGAGAAAGGCTTGCTTTAGCAAGCCCTCATTGTCCTTTCAGTCTTTCATAAGTATATAGGAAACCTAAAAGCAGGCAAGGTAGCCAGATAGGATATTTTTCCTTACCCATAGGCACCAGGGTCCTTTCAGAGAGCTGCATCTTGCAGACAGTCAATACTTGGTTGAAAACTTGAAAAACAGGTTTTAAGCAAAAACTCTTCTGAGAATTAGATCCAGACTCAAGAGGCTGAAAGCATCACTTGAAACAGCCAGTTTAATTTATTCAAAGAAAAGCCACATAGCTCAAGGACAGGTAAGCAGGTAAATAAGCCATTGTCAGCCCCTTCTTGGCAAAGAAAGGTACCATGAAAAGCCTGCATTAAAGGAGATCTCTGCGTGGGAAATGAAGGAGCCTCGGGTACAGACATTTGATTTATTTTTTTCTGAGTGTGGCACAGGGGAGCGCGCACTGGCTCAACCTGTTGTAATCTAACATGTGGGTTGCTCGTTGTTGCGATGATATTGCAGCAGCCTCTTCATTAAAGCAGCTGTGTCTTTAGCAGCAGTGATTAATTTCCTACATATAAAATCAAGACATTGTCTCTGCTGCTGTTGCTCTCTGTTGCTCTTCCCCCTTTACCACCTTTTTTTCCCCCTTATTTCTTTCTCATAGTGAGCAGGAAGGAATGCAGAGAAGGATGGATAGGTACTGTATGTTTCTTATTTGCTCAGCTGACAATCCTTTTGCTACTTCATTTCACTTTAATAGGATCTTCTTGTTACCCACCTACTGTATCTCAACGTGGAAAATCCCGGCATCAAAAGGTTGAAAGCTGGAGGCAAAACTTGCCTCCCTGCAGCTCTAGATGAGGTGAGGATGAGACAAAGTCATCTGGTTGCTTTGCAAACAGTATTAAGGCAGTTCAAGGAAGTGTAGGCAAAGGACATTATCTTCCCCATGAATTAATCTCCAGCAGGCTTCTGCTCTTTCCAAAGGCATAAAAGAAGAGGGAAGAGTCAAATATGTTTTAGAAGTGTATAACTGTCAAGGAGAAGTGGTCAAATTATTTCTTCCATATGAGATGTGAGTGCATTATTGTTCAGCTTGTGTGTGTGTGTGTGTGTGTGTGTTTGTCCAAAAAGGGACCCTGTGACAGAAAGATGCAAGTGTGACAAACAAAAGAAGAGTGTCTGGGTGGCCTCTGGCTATGTGCTGCTGTGCAGGGATCTGAGTGTGCATCCGTGTGGGGATTCACTTGTATGCAGCACTGGGACCACCTGCACAAGCCCAAGACAAGTTCCTCTGCCGTATCTGCTGATGAGTTTCAGAGCAAAGGCAGCACTGGTTTAAAACAGTTTCTTAAATGTAACATTAAAACTTTACATTTAAAACCAAAACTCTTTTGGAGCTTGAGCTGCGCCTCTATTTCCCTGCACTTACTCTGGGATTTAAAATCCAACATCGTATATAAGTCTCATTGCGGGGAGGGGCTGTTCCTGAGTTTTGGGTGGGAGACACCTCCTTTCTTCATCTGGGGGAAATCAAGGATAAGATCAATGCAACGAAGAACCAAAGGGGATTAAAGCAGGCATTTGTGTTGGCAAGGGGGATGAGGTGGGGTGGGGGGAGAAATTGCAGCTCTGCAAACACTAGAGCTGACATTTCTGCTGTCTGCTCTGCACAGCGGCAGGATGGAGCACGCTGGGAAGCGTGTGTGTACCACTTCCCTCTGCTGGAGGCAGCTCAGACTGTTACCTGCCTCCCACCATCCGACAGTATTTCTATAGGTACTAAAAATGCTCCAACCCCTATCATCTGGCACAGCAGTGATAATGAAGTGGCTACAAATCCTTTCAGTAACTTTCATTCATACAAAAGTCTCGGTGCTGACTGGGGGGTGGAACACAGCAGCTCTTCCAGCACAGAGAAAAAACAGGACGAGAGGAAAGGGACGTGTACTGCAGAGATTGTTTAAGCTGACACGTTTTGAAAGGAGCCAGAATACCACAGCCTGGACATGTAACACTTCTTGAAAGAAGAATGAACTGTCTGATTGCTCACAGCTTTGCACAGCCACGCACAGCCTCCCCCACTTCCAACACTGCAGCACCAGTTAGGGAGTGCTTTGGGGTTGTTTAATGTACTGATGTCCGTATAAACCATGCACTGATTGAGTTTGTTTTGGAGCTTGTGCAAGATCACAGGTCAAGGGAATGTGGGGGACTGAATGAATTAGTGGAGAGAAAAAGAATCTGTCTGCAAGCTGCCGTCCCTGTTCACCTCTTGCATCATCTTCAGGCATTAAAATACCTAGCATGATACTGTGTAACTCATAGGTCTCCCCATCTAATCCCTAATTTATAGATTGTAAACATCAGTGGTTTTATAGCCAAGGTCATCTATAGGTTGTAGAAATGGATAGCTCAGATGGAAATGGATTTTTTTTCCTCTCTTGAGAATGCGGAACATTTCCTAATGTTTAATATATTTGCCCTCAGATACATACTAATGACATTCTCCTGGAGCCTTGTGGGACCAGTCCCAACAAGGCCAGGTTGGATGGGGCTTTGAGCAGCCTCGTCTAGGGGAAGGTTCCCTGCCCATGATGGGTAGGAACTAGGTGATCTCTATGGTCCCTTCCAACCCCAACCATTCCAGGATTCTTTCTTTGTGACCACCACTCCTGTAAGAACATTGAATGGCCTCATCACCCTCTCATGAGAGCTCTTACTAGAGGAATCAGAGGAATCACAATCTAGAATCTCTTTACCATCAGTACACTAAACCCTATAAAGATTTTTGCAAGAATCAGAGTGCCACTGCAGGAAGACACAAACATGTTACACAACAGATACACTGTATCTATTAAAAAGATATTGTCCATTAGAACACGAAAAAAAGAAGTCAGGTTTATGTTTTGTGCAAAAAATGTTCTTGTTTACCTACCATTTTGCTTACATAAACTGATTTTGTAAAGGGTGTGTATCAGCCCTAGTTTTCCTGCCATCCCAATGGCATGGTAGACCATGCTACCTCCTCAGTCACAGTCACCCACACCACTGTTGAAACAAAGTTTGCTCCATGATTCATATTGAATATTAGTTGTAAATCCAGCCTCAGTACAAAAAAATCAACAAATACCTCTTTTGTAAGAAAAATACGGAGTAAGTAAACATGAAGAGATTCCATAATTTCTCTACTTATTTATTTGTTTTTAGGGGAAAAGGGATGGAAATTGCCTCACAGACTGAATGATGACACTCATCTATTCCCATGGAGATGCTTGCTGCAATCAGGAGCTTATCTTTGTTAAATGAGCAGCCAAATTAAGGTGTAAATAAAAAGAAATCAAGTTTTCTTTATTTCACACATGTGCATCTACATTGACTTTTAACTTTGCATCAGATGGGTGCTGTTGAGCACCCCAATCTGTTGATAGCATTTTAGCATTTCTACAGGGACTAGAGGGTTAAACCAGTAGGACAAGTCTTTTTACGATTATGGAAAATGACAGCTAAGAGAGACTAAACCCATGGTATATCAAGATATTCCTAGATGTCAAGGCAGAATTCTTCCCAAAGATCTCTGACACAGACAGGAACTGTTGTACAAAAGTTATCAAATAAAAGTGGAAAAATTAGGGAAGAACATAATGATCTTTCTAAGTACTGTCCCTACAGTTAAATGCCTCACACTTGAATTTTGAGAAATTTCATAATGACAGTTGTGTAAAACAGAAAATATGGGTTATTAGCTCCCATTGGAAAATAATTACTAAATTTATCCCATGTACGACTGCACTGTAGCCAAAGAAATTAGAGATTAGTCTGTAGTGGCCACTCAGGCCTTTGAGATTTTAATCTCTTTGGAAGTGAGAAAAATTAGGTTTCCACTTTTGTATCATATCAATGGCAACCTCCATAGGCACTTCTTTATTCATATTTATTCATATTCAACAACAAACAAAAAAGAAATAAATAAAGAAACAAAGAACAAGGATAAAAGAAAAAGAGGAGAAAATGATGGAAAGGAAAAGGGAAAACAAAAAAGAAAAAAGAGAAGGAATAGGAAAAAAGGAAAATACAAAGGAAAAGCAAGAGAAAAAATAAAGAGAAAATTGTAACCAGAATGTTTTAAGATGTACATTAAAAGGACTGTTCTCTAAATGAATAGGAAACAACAGATTTTTTTCTGTCTTTTTTCCTTCTGATAAGGAAATTCTGATTTCCTTACTTCAAGCAAGGAAAGATAACTAAATGAATGAGCATACTGGTCACACTAGAGATGTTTTATTTTCAATAGCATTTGATCTCTGTATAATATTCCTGATTATCTCCAACCGTATGCAGTAATCTGGCAATGAATGTCCCTTCAGGTAGGGTATGGTACTGGATATGATGTTAAATATAAATCTTTCTGACTTTTAAAACAATTTCCATCCTACTTTTTCAAGTATTCCCTATCAGTGCCACTCTGACTAGAACAAAAAAATCAGACATATAAACAAAATCAAAAAGGGAAAGGAAATCTGCAAAGGGAATGAAAAAGAAAACACTCTTCCCTCTCATTAGAGGAATTTCCTGCGGTAGGGTGAGCCTGAGCAAGGACAGTGATGGAGGCAGAGACCTGAGGCAAACCAAGATCTGGACCAAGAGCTTTCCAGGGATTGTCACATTTGGCAGAGGACAGAGTGGTTTGGCATGGCTACAGCCAGTCTATCAGCCTGCTGGAAAAGGAATGGGGACATGAGGCTGATGACAAAGGAAACACTGACCTTAATTTTCTTTGCAAAGATGCTATTTTTTCCCTAAGTTGAAAATAAAATAAAATAATAAAATAAATAAAACAAACAACAACAACAAACCCAAAAATACGTAATGCATTTTTGTGAAAGTGCAATACAAAATTAGATAGCATGTGTGATTTACTGACAAGTGAAAACTGTTCTGGTCTGTAACTGTTAATGCACAGTCTGAGTGGTGCTCCGTCCTCCATGGCCTCTTTCCACAGCTCTCACAGGGATCTGAACAGAGAGTGACACAGTGAAGTTTGATCCCTTAGACAATGCACTGCTGAACCTCAGTTTTCCTCATGCAGAAAAGTTAAATAATAGATGTTTTCTGAACCTTTCACAGGTGTATGCTATCCTGTGCTAGAAAAAAGGCTAATTTTGTTAAAATATTTAATACAAAATGTTTTCCCATTGTAAGATTGTTTTCAGAAGAACTGCAGCATTTGACCATCAGCTTTATAAAGCTTTGTCAGACCTCAAGCTACAATAAATATCATGGACCTAAATATTACTTCACCATTCTTGTGGATTTTGATTTTACATAATAATAGGTGTAAGGGTCTCTTCAGAGTGTCCCTGCTAAGGACAGGGCTCTCTCTCCAGTGACAGAGCTTCAGTGTCTTCTGCTTTGCTCTGTACAAATGTTTGCAGTGATTTGTAAGCAGTCTATGCAGAGGTAGACCCAGCTGAGAGTTATTATTACACTCAGACAGCTTTATGCATTGACCGAAGATAAAATACACTCATCTCCTTAATACTATATATACACTTTCTCTATATATAGCATTAAAATGTCCTTACTGATGATATAACCATAGGATCAGTAGCTTGCATTTATATTTATACTTATTTTTATTCCTTAGACCTACCACAGTAGTATTCAGACTGAATCAAGATAGCTTTGTTTAGTTTTGTTCCAGACCATATAGTTTCTAACATTGCAGAGACACAGTGGTTCAGGGCATAACTCTTCAGACCAGGAGTCTGGACAACTGCTATTGAGCACTCAAGTCTTCTTAACTTCTTTGTAAACTGAGGAGGGCAGTGATTTGTAAAACTGTCTTGAGAGCTGTGTCAGGTAGATGCCAAGTGTGACTATAGATATAATTTGGGCAACTAAAGGGGCTGGAGCCAAGCCCTTTCAGAAGCACATTTTTAAACCAAGGATGGTGAAAATCTCAGGCTCCCCTATTTAAGCTAGAATGCTTTCAAAGCTTGCCAGATCATCCATAATGAATTTAGACAGAGAACTCCAGAAAGAAGGAAATACTGTTAACAGGGTAGGTAGCTTTGCCCAAGCCCTCTTTGGCCACTAAAATCAGGAATATACTTATTAAATATTATATCAGAGTTGAGATTGTTAGAAAACTGCATTCTTCATTTAGCAGAGATCTGGAACTCCAAGAAGGGTTTTGGGCCACTAGTAAAATTAAGGGCAGCTATGTGCTCCTACACAGAAGAACAATCCAGCATTTTTTCTTTCTCTCCATTACCACTGGTTCCTGATTAATGCACGGTAGTTGCAGCAGCTCTGCTAAGATTTCTAAAGGAAAGTCACTGCAGCCCATTGCGAAATCTATTCCCTGTTCTCGAGGTTCAGTGACCAGTGGGTCAGTGCTGTTAATGTGAATTTCTGTGCTGGTGCAGCCATAGTGTTAAATGACAAGGATGACAGCCTTGCTAATTTATGCAGGCACCAAAAAGAGAGCTAACCCATAATTTTGTTATGTTTTCAGGGCTTGACTTTTGTTCTAAATGTCAACAGGGTGTGCAAATGCCACGCAAGTCTCCCTTAGGACTTGGCTCAAGTTCACATGCAGATACTTCTGAGAGTGTCTTGGATTCATGAACTTAAGAAACTCAGCTTAGCTATATGAAAGTAAAACTAGATAAAAACTAGATAATATAAAAATACTGTATAAACTCACAAGAACTTCTATATATTTGTGCATAAATATGCACACATACGTACACTAATTCACATATATATACACACATAAATTCTGTGCACACAGGATTTCAAGACAAACTCATGGGTCAATTTTAAACAGTCAAGTTTACCTCCTTGGATTGTATTTGTAGCTGATTTACTGGTTTCCCCCATTTTTCTTTTAATTACTACGTTGAAAATTTCTTAGAATGATAGTCCTGGAAGCTGTCTGTTCAAAAGAAAGAGCATATAAGCACTGCGAGAGGAAACTCCTCCAGACTGGTCCACCAGTGCACCTCAGCTTTTTTTTTTTTCTGTGTAGAAATGCTTTTAGATGTGAAAGATCCGATGACACAAATGTTCCTATGTAGATCCCTCCAGGGCATGGCTATGCTGAATTGCTTGGCAGGGCTGAATGGAAATATCTGTGAAAAAAAACTGCCCTTGCACTTGCCCATGCAAATAGAGGGCTTGTGAAGATCTTAACTGAGTGATGATCAGGAAGGCAGAGCCTGTTCTTGACCAGGGTATTTTAGAAGTGAGTGTTTTCCTGGATGTGTGGAGGAGGTTAAAAGGTTTGAAAAAGAGAAATTCCAGACAGAGGACCTCTCTGAAGGTCTCTGTTCTTTCGGTAACATTCTTAGAGAAATTTTCTTGATCAGGAGAGCCTGGGAAAATTTGAGTGAAAAAGGAAAAAAAAAGCTGAGAGATAGTAGGATTAGCCTTAGAATCAGGCAATAAACAAGAGGTGTGTGAACAAAGCACGGAAGACCCAGTTTTTCATAGGTGTTTAGATTGTCCAAATTCAATTTAACCTGTGATAGCTGATCATCATATCAGGCTTCCTAGTAGCTCAGTTGATTTGGTAGTTCTGACTTGTTATCCCCTCCCTGCCAGATCTGGCATATGACAATTATACACGTTAAGAATTCAGCCATACATTTACTAATAATGATTGAAAAGTATTAATAAGACCACACACACACACACACACACACACAAATATTCTTTTCCAGTTGTGATCTTGGACAAAAATACCATGTCTGATCACAAAAACTAAACCTTGCCATCCAATCACTACCACTATCTAGCTTCATCTCTTGTGCTGTTCAACTTTCATACCAAACACTTCTTGTATAGAAACCAGTAGACTTACTTGAAGACAGCATCAATGCTGGTCTTTTTTTATCACTGTACTGAGGGAGGTTTTTTATCACTGTACTGCTGGCTAATACCTTTCCTTACTGACTGATCATCACTTGAGCATGTGATATGCATTGCAGTTTGACATCCCAAATCTTCCCTTGTCAAAGCAGGAGCAGCACCTGATCCCACAATTACAATGGCTGAATTCCTTGAAAAATTTCTAGCAGCTATTGAGTTTTTCAGATTTATTCTAGAACAGGTTTTCAAGGCTGTCTGTAGAATGTCAGTATCAAAGATGAAGCTGATTTTATTCCTGTATTTTTGGCTTGTGAGTTAAATACACATTTCTGAAATGTCTTTCTGAGGCTTTCCTTATTAATGAGTATTTTCAGAAATAAATGTTGGTTGTCACAAAAAAAAATTTGTTTTGCATTTCTATTTTATTTCCTGTCATTTGGTAAATTGACAAGAATAATAAATAAAATAAATAAAATAAAATAAATAAAATTTTTAAAAAATCAGACATTTAAATAGTAAACAGATGTTCCAATAAAAATTAACAAATATTTCTGCAAGTGGGAAGCTGGCAAAGCCTGCAAACCTTAGACTTTCTCTTCTATTCTGTCCATAGCCCCCCTCCACCACAGCAACCCCAAATATTTTTCCTTTCTTTTGCTTTCTTTTCTCCCCTATGATCTCAGCTCCCACTTCCAAAGCCTGCAGATATCCTGTAGATAATAATTTTCCCTCGGTACCCTCCATGCCTCCAGGCTTTCTGCTAACTCTAGCAATTACCAGCTGGCAAAAGGCAGTGCATGCTGTGACTGGTTCCAAATTATCCATGTGATAACTGGTGGTCACTACATATAGGCTGATTGGGCAGGGTCAGACCATGCAGAAAAAGGTCCCATCACAACTTATCCGACCAAGGGCTGCTCCCAGATTTGGATGGTATTAATTTCAGCCTTTTCCTCCCACTTTCTCATTAATTTTCATGAAACTTATCAGTACCTCGTTATATTTTCTTGGAGATATCTAGTTCTTGTTCAACATGATTATTTTAAAAATGATTTGAGGTTTTAGTAGGGGAACTGATAAACAGATGGATAGGCAGAGCAACTGCAAAAAGCTTCAGGAACCCAGAGTGAAAACTAGATTGTCACCAAGTTTCTAGTCTCAGGACCTCAGGAGAATTGTTATCTATTCATTAATTCTAATTCATGACATCACCTCATCATAGAGAAAAATATTACTGTTTTTTAATTTGTAAATGAGTCAATAGAGGCATGAAGAGGTCAGGAGACTTCTCAAGGTCCTAGACCAAGTCTGTGGTGGGTCCAGGGATATTTTTCTGCCTGGCCTGTACTGTAACCTCAAAGTCACAGTGTACTCAACCGGGTCTTTAGTAAAGGTGTGGCTTTGCCATGAAACAGGATTAGGCATAAAGGTGCAAACCATGGAGAACCTCTTGGGATAGCTGTGATGGCCTGACTTATTGGATCCTTGGCCCGTCCCTGTTACAGGCAGCAGGTACTGTCAACTGAGAAACTATCCCTGCATGGGTGGAGGGGCAGGAAGGGTAAGGGACACAGACACCACCTGCAGGCTCACTAGACTTCTGAAGATTAAAGTCTACCACTCCTGATACTTGTCAGCCCTTGGATCCATGCATTTGCCTTGCATGTTCTCAGCTGCCCATTCCCAGGTCCTGTCATATCCCTTGGGTCAATTCTGTTCTTTCCTTGAGGCTCCTCCTGCATAGATACTGGCCATGCCAGCTTTTTCTTGTAACTAGGTTTGTCCCTGCACCATCTCCCCTCAAGTTCAGATCCATCCTCTTGCTCAGCCTTATTCTGTAGGCCCCTTCCTCTCCTTGAAGCAGACGAGAGCTCCCTTCCACAAAACATCTCCAATGGACCTGAGACTTGGACGAAAAATGAATAAACATCAGGACCCATAATATAAAATTTTGCCTCTCAGTGATGTCAACAGCAAAAATTTTATTCCTTGACTCTTTTCTTGCCTGAAGTTGCTCAACTTGTTCTAAAGATCTAGGTCTCAGCTGAGTTTCCCTGGATTTGTTGCATATTTTCTTCAGAGCAGCTATCTTAAAATTCCTTAAACTCCTTGTGCATGATCCTGTCCCCTGGTCTCTATCTCCTGATTTGGTTTGGTGACCTTCTCTTTATGAAGTAAAGAGAGTTTAGAGATGTTTACCAGGGAAATTTCTGTCCTTCAAACTCAGCTTTGTTTTCCCAGACTAAATGGCTCTTAAAACCCTGGGAGTCTGTCTGATTAAGGACTCAATGAACCCCATGAAAGACTCTGTAATTTGCACAGCTATTGGTATTTTAAACCAGAGTGCTTAGGTCTTCCTACACCTCATGATATGAAACATGTTTACACTTCTGAGTCTAATTATTTTTAATCAAATTAAGTGGCTGCTATGTTTTCCTTATCAACATGTCCTGAGAAAATATAGCCTTAAGATCATCTGAGATAATTTTAATAAGCCACAAATATTTTGTATGTGTTTTATCTTCATTTCTCAAATGTAGCTTTGGCAGTGGAAAAAAGACACAGCAAAAAAAAGACATTGTTTTGAACACAGAGGGGAAGGGAAGGGAAGGGAAGGGAAGGGAAGGGAAGGGAAGGGAAAGGGTTTCTCCGTCTGTAGTTTTCTATCTGTGTTTTTCTGCTCATGGATGAATCAGAAATGAAAAAATAATTATTTCCTAAGTTAACCACAGAAACCTTGATTTGGTTTCTGTCTGTCATGATGGCTTTCTGTGTGACCTTGGGCCTGCTATTTCCTCACCTTAAAAAGTAGTATCAAAACATGTTCTTGCATTTCTGGCTGAAATAAATCATTAGCTCATCAGACAAGCCTTGCCTGTCACTATAGCCTTGTATGCACATACGGTCCTGATCTCAACTGATGTCTCTAGGTGCTAATGCAATGCAAAGACTCTGCAATCAAAACTTTGCAGTCAACTGTGCTAAGTCAATCTTCTTGTGAAAATAAAAGCTTTGAGAATCCTATGAGGAGTAAATAAATAGATAAATAATGAGCAACCTCACTGCAGTTCAGATCATGTGGTTTTGGACAGAAACAAGAACTTAACACTGGTGGGAATAGCAGCCCTCAGTTCTCCTTGCTGAAAACTCCCCTTGAAATTTCTGCCGTCCTGCATTTTTAGCATTTTATCACTAGAGCACAACGATGTACTTAAAATAAAACATATTTTTACCCGGCCATCTTGCCACTTGAGGATTCTAGACATTTATGAGATGTGATAATCTCAAATTACTTTTCTCAATTAAAGAGTAAATGCTCTTCTCTTCTGTGAACAGGATTTAGCTCACAGAGCTGGCTGGGCCAAACCAGAGGCCTGCCACATACAATCTACTTCAGGTTTTTCTAGATCAGCAATTCTCAAGTGCCTCAGGGCAGCTAGATTTGGGTATTGGGAGCTCTGTGTATGTTCATTGTACTTCCAGATAATCCACACTATAACACATTGACAATCAAAACCATGGTGGCTGTGGATTTGTATGGGACCAGCTGCTTAGCAAAACTGCTGGCCTGCAATTCTTAATGAAATCTGCTTTTTTGTCTTTCATGTGAAATATTGGTTTGCTGAAACTAGTGCCAGTAACAGAAAAGATATATCAGCTTCAGCCTAAACTTTTGTGGGAAAAAGCATTCTGGCTGCAGCAATGTGGTTGTGAAGCAGAAAGTCACTCACTCAAAAAAACCTGGCTATTTGATGACCAGCAAGGTCCTCTTGCAGCTGTGTAAATAATGAAATATTCATTTGGCCAGAAACGAGACAAGCTCTTTAGCCCCATGGTTAAAATCTAATTTGGGACATGGGAAATCTGCACACTGAAGTCCTTGCTCCAATAAACATGCATTTAGTCACACAAAGAGCTTGGGCACCTGAAGGTGAGGGAGAGACACATGCCTCAGGGAGACCCAGGAGGATGTTGATGTCCAAAGTTGTTTTTCTGAACCAAATAATTACTAATGGCATAACACATACATGTTCTTTCCCCTCCCTTCTTCCCTTCCCCCCCCACTTCTTCAGATAGTTCAGTTTGACTTTAGTTCAATTTATTTTTTTAAACCTGAACAGTTTTGTAGGGACAGGAAAACCATTTCCAAACCCACCCAACTCTACCTGGCATCCATCACCATAGAAGCAGACACTCAAATACTAATGGTGCCTGTAAAGCAGAAATTGAACTTTACTAAGAAAAATTAAACCAATTAATCATAGGCCAAAACTTCAGAAAAAACCCAACAGAAATCTTGCAGTGTGCTGTGAAAGCTGCCAACTTCTGGGATTTTCAGCAGTCTCACAGGAGCAGTGTGTTACTCTGCTTCTGCAACAGCTACGTTGAAATCAGAGCTTTAAACAGGGCCAACAGTGATGTGGTTCAGAGAGTAAAACCAATCACAGATATGTGCAAATTAACACAGACTCAATATTTTTTTGCTTTGTGGAAGCCTTTTGGTAAAACTAGGCAAGAAATTACCTGAGGATCAATTGTTTGGTAATTTGCCAGGTCCTTCTGCTCCTGTTCTTCTATTGAAAGCAGACATATTCATAGATATCTATCACTTGCTCCTCCTCCCTCCCTCATAATAAGAGATATCACACACAAATATACAAAGATATGGCAGGTGTACACATGAGAAATGTGTACACTTTCCAGCTGTAATTGCCTTTCAGTGAGTCTCCCCTCACTTTCAACACTTTATCCTTTTCCATTAGCCTCAACAAGAGCCTCAGCGGTTACTCTTGCAGACGTAAATATTCTCCTTGAAAAAGTTTTGGCTTTTTCAGGCTGGACAGCTGGATTGTGTATGGGCACAGAGAAGCAATGGCCTTTCAGGAATGCCATTTACATAGGTGTTGGCAAGCCAGGTTGGCTTGAGGAAGGTTGAATTCACACTGCTGCTCCTGATAGGCAGCGCCTGCCTGTTAACGTGCTACGAATGGGGGCATATGTGCTTTCGGACAAAAAGGACTCCACTCCATAGTGCACTTGCCAGGTGACTCCTGTTCTGCCTAGCTCGATGATTGTGAATTCCAACTAGGCTTGGCTGCTGTGCAATGCAGAGCTATTCACCTTTACAATTGCCCCCTCCCCTCTCCCAGCATCCCTCACTCTATAGCTACTTAGAGAGCAAGGCAAACTTTATCATCAAAAAACAGATCAAGTTATTTGGCTCAAATCAGCAGAGCGCAGCAGCAGAGCACAGCATGTTGGAAAAAAGAAAAAAAAAAAAAAAAGAAAAAAAAGAAAAAAAAAAGAAAAATTTTAATTTTTGGCTTCTTGTCAGGTTTGGAACTGTATTTGCCAAGTATCTCATGAAGGATAGTTTGGACATTATTCAGGGATCATCTAGAAGCAGCATGTACCGGAAAACACACACCACTTTTAGGCAGTTTCGCAGACTCAGGACGTGCTAGATGAGCCTTTCCTCCCTGAGATAAATCCAACAAGCAATTATTCTGAGAGATATTTTATCCTGGCAGAAGCAGGGGTGTATTCAAGTACTTGAGGATTTAAGGGACTTGCATTTTGGAGCAGGCTTCTTTAATCCAGTTTTGCTTGTTTGGTAAGGTACGTTGTTCTGTCCATACTCAGTAATACTTGTCTCTTTTGTAAAAGACTTGGAGATGAGCAGGTGAAAACGCAGTGTAATACAAAATGCGTGATCCCAGGGATGGGACACATACCACCTACCTGGGAAACCTGTGGCAGTGTTTCACCACCCTCACAGCAAAGTATTTCTTCGTTAGAGCTAATCTAAATATACCTTCCCTTAGATTAAAACCACTACACCTTGTCCTATTGCTATAGGTCCTGCTAAAATGTTTGTCCTCATCTTCTTATAATTGCCTTCTAAGTCTTGGAAGAGGCTCTACGGTCTCCCCAGAGCCTTTTCTCCAGGCTGCACAGCCTTAACTCTCTCAGCCTGTCTCCATAGCAGAGGTGCTGCAGCCCTCTGAGCACCTCTGTGGCATCCTCTGGGCTTGCTCCAGCAAGCCCGGGTCCTTCTCATGTTGGGGGCCCCAGAGCTGGATGTAACATTCCAGCTGGGGTCTCACCAGAGCAGAAGGTATAGTCACCTCTAGGATAGAGTAGCTAGTTTAGGTCCAAACTTGCTGTTATTCAGACACAGACAGGCAGAAGCAGCTTCGGAGTATCGAAAAAGATGATTGTGAATTCTACAAACACAGCACTGTTTCTACCTCTTTGCAAGATTTCCTTGTTCAGTGTGATCTACAGTACTAAGAAATGGTGTTTATTTCATTGTCGCAGTCCTCGGTGAAACATTGAACAGAATCAGACCAAAAACTGACTGCTGCCAACCTTCACGTGGAACTTCTTTTCACAAACAGGCAATTCTTTTAGCACATCCACTTCTATTGCAGCCTCATTTTAAGCCCAGGTTTGTTAAAAGGCTGATGTCTCAGAGCCTTATGGAAGTCCAGGAAGAGGGTTGACACCAGGGCTTTATCATGGCCCCAAATTATCAAGGAGAAATCTCACCAAAACACTCAATTTCTTAAATATTAGACAATGAACTACATCCTACTCTGCTGATTTGAAAACATCTAACTGGTCCAAACAATTGCTTACCATTTCTTCCTTGTTTCACTATTGGTTTCTCACTCTTTTGACCCTGGTATTAATTTTATTAGTCATCCAAACACAGTTAATCTTTCTAAGGAAGAATAAAGCAAAAAGGCATTGAATGCTTCAGCCCCATCATCAGTTATCTCCTTTCTTTGTCCTCTGAGTAATGGTCCTGCACTTACTTTTAGGGACAGAACTGCTTTAGGCAGCTTACCCCTCCTCCTTTCCCTTTGCCATCCCTCTTTCCCTTGCATTACTGCTCATTTGTGCCAGTACGACAGTTTGCAGGACCGCATGGTGAACAAATTAACTGATTGAAGTTAAAAATAAATATGTTTTGCTGGGTTATTTCTTCATGCTCTTCCCTTCCTCTTCTTATTATTACTAATGCACTTACCCAATATGCTTTTATATTGCTGTAAATCCTTTGCATAACATTTTGTCCTTTCTTTGTCTCCGTGTGCTTGGAGTTATATTATTTCCCACTGATTTGACCTACCTTCCATTGTCTTTCTCATTGTTTCCTAAATTTCATAGAATGGAGATGATCATGCATCAGACAAACTCTTATTAACCTTCCTACACCTTCCACATGGTAATTTGATAATCTCTATCTTCAAAGGAATCTGTGTCTTTCTACTTTATCTTCTCAACCAATTCATATCTATTGGTCAGAAGAGTACCTACAAAGACTTTTTTTTCACATGAACCATTCGAATTTTGGAGATAAAAGGCAGCTTCCAGAGCAACCCAGGAATTTGCCATTCTTGCAGTGTTTCTGTTCCCACTGTAGTTTGGTGTCAATGTGCTGCACAGATAACAACCTATGGGGTTAAAAATATTCAAGACATTTGTCTCCCTTGCCTATTTGATGGTTGTTCAGACCAGCCCATCCCACCACTCTGTTGGCTTCCTTTCTATTTCAGCAAGATGGTTTCAGCAAGTCTCACACTGAATTCTGTCTCTCAGAGCCAATGATATGCCTTTGATCTACAAACCATGTCTTCTCTCTTTTCCACTATCCTCTCTGGACAAGCCATACCTTTTAACATCAATATTCCAGTCACATGAATTAGCCTAGCAAACCTCTGCTAAGCCAATTAAGACATAATTCTAATTATGTATTAAGATTCCCAGTTCCTTTGGTTTATTCCCCACACAGCTTACATTAGTGTATAACCATTTAAAATGTTCCAAAGATTGACCCAGTGGTTTCCTTTTCATCTCCCCTTTGTCCCTTTATGTACAAACTCTCCTGTTTCTGGCAATTTTAAGTGCATTCATATCACACACATTTATAACTGGTAAGCAAAGTCTGGGACCATACATTTTGCAACTGAGGTAAATTATATTACTCAAATACTGCACTATTAAAATACTAAAATGTTCTTAAGCACTAGAATTTTGTAAAGGATGATATTTTCTGAAATATCAGCACAGTTACTGCATGTGTTAAAAGCGTTAAAATAAGAATGACTGAGACAGATAGGTATTAGTCAGGGGAAAAAATAATCCACAAATGAAAATCAGACAGACTAGAAATGAGTCATATAGATGATTTCTCATTAGGGAAATTTTCTAAATCATGTTAGACCATCCCTACATCTTATCCTCACCTCAGGCTGTCAAAAGACAAGCTAATACTTTATTTGTGAATGGTTTTGGGTTTTTTGTGCCTTGGATAATATGTTTACAAATTGACTTGAATAGCCAAATTCCAGAAGACTTCAGATTGCTGACAAAGCAGCCTCTCCCTTTATCTCCTACATTAAATATAAAAGGCTTCCATTGCATTCTTTCATGTAAATCAGTACCTATACTTACAGATACACAGACTTGTATGTACAGACACAGATTCACAGCCAGCAGATCAGCTATAGCTTCCCCAAAGTTGCAATGAGGCAAAAGAATTTAAAAAAATGACATATTCAGCTATAAAAAATGGCCGCATTACACTGTGGCAGTAATAACAAATGATAATATTTTACTTAGTATTTCCACTGCACTTTCCATCCATCATGGACTTGTATTTTGGCAGGCAGCTTTCTGTGCATCCATTTCTTGCTGGTATTTTCCAATGCAGGAAATCACTATGCCTTTAATCCTAAACATTTTGAGTGTCCTTTGGTCACCTCAAGCATGTGGCATTGGTCATCATTAAACAAGCTACTATTGGCCTCACTGGTATCCTACAGAAATGTTAATACGAATCAGGCTAAAATCTGGGGTAAAACAAATAGATCAGTAATGCAGCCTTCACTTTGTGCTGCTGGTCTCTACTGATTTAGGTATAACATTGTTATATCCATTTTACATATGCAAAACACAGAGGAGTCCCCCAAAGATTATAGTCGCAGTGACCTTAGTTTGTGAGTATTCAGCTTGTGAAACTGGCTGATGATCCTTACATTTAATGAGAGAGACCTGGTAATCTTACACTCTGCAGTCAAAAAGTAAAACATTGAAAACTGGAATTGCACCAAATCAATTAGCTGTAAGGAGCAGATTAACTATGAGTGTAATGGGATTTTTTTTTGGTCAGTCAACATAGACAGCTCCAATGGGAGACTGAGATCTTACGGATCCATCAACTGCAGAAGAGCCCTGAGGCTATGAAATCAGGCTCTTCAGTGAAACACCTGGAGGTAAGCAGGGTGGATCCAACCATACATGATTCATGCAGACATGACAGCAAAACCAGGGCTGGAAACAGCCTCTCAGCTCCCTGCCCACCATTGTAAAGATCATAATGGGCCTCTGGCAGAGCAAAGCTTGCAGCAGGAACCTGCACACCAGGTACTTGCAACACCTCCAAACCACTGCCAAACCCGGATACGTGATTTACTGTGCATCAGCCCTACCCATGGGCATCCTCCCCAGAGTCCTACTTGCAAACAATTTAAAACTGGTTTCAAACATACAGTAGAGAAATAAGCAGCCTCAGGGGTTGGGAGCCCTTAAATCATGGCCACCCTCATGGGAAAGTGAATGGCTTGTCTCCCCTATGGACAGTGAAGCACTGCTGTGCTAATAGAACAAGGCTGCTCACAGCAGACATGGGCACATCTTTCAGCCCACTCTATGTGATAATAGATGCACTAACGTTTTGACTACAGCCTTGTGTTTACTGTGGGTGTTAGCTGAGACATTTCCATGTAAATAAAACATTCATCAAGCTCACAAAAACGTCTGCAGAGCAATTATTGCACAAGAATGGTGAGCAATTCGGAAGCGGGGTCATTCATCCATTCCATATACCTGCTTAGGCTTGTTGCAAAGGAAGATGCCACTTTCATGGATGTTGGAATTAGGTCAGCTTTCCTGTGTAGAATCTGTGTGGGCCAAGGAATAAGGCTTGGCATCAGGAGACCTGTTTTCTATTTGCATAACTTCTGCTGAGTTACTCTATGGCCTTGAGCAACTCACTTTGCAGCTGCCTGATGCTCTTTCCCGCCCATCTGTAAAATGGGGTTAATGGTACTTATCAGCCTTCACAAAGTATTTTTGTGATATAGAGATGAAAATGATGGTTGCTGCTAATTGTTTTCACTCTCTCCATGGAGAGAAGCTTTTTTTCTTTCCAGGAGCGTAAACCCAAGCACATTTCCTGCTAGCTGTAGAATAAAAGTTTCCATTTGCATGGATGGCAGCACCCTTTCCTGCAATTTTTCATAAATGTGATGTCAACACCTGAGATGGAAGAGGCCTGGGTAATATATAGCCTCGTAGCAATGATGGGCAGCACGACTGAACTTAAACTACAGAGAGGGCAAAACAGGGTATAGGAAAACAAGTGCTATTCACAGGAACTGAGGGCAACAAGAGGTTGATTTGGCTCACCCTGGTGAAAAGGATATGCTTAAGAAGCTATGATGAAATCCACATCTCCTGGTATTAAGATTAGTGAATCAACCATATGAACTTCCTTCCTGAAATGTCCTTTTGGATTAATAACAGGCATTGCCAGGAAACTTTTCTTTGTGGTTTAGTTTTCATTTTCAGAGTATTTATGCTCCCCAAGTAACTATTTTTCCTACAGAATGATCATTGACAACATGCAGCAGTGGGGTAAGTATCTGAAATTTCTTAGTTACTGGAAAAAGAAGAGCTTCAGAGACCTTCCCTTATTAGCACATTAATTGCAGCTGTCACAGACAGCAATTATTTGCTCAATTTTCCTCAAATTCATCATTTTCTTAAAAAACAAAACCAAATCCAAAACCCCAGAAATGAATATTCAGAGTATCCTGGCACTTGATATCCTGTTCTCATTTCATAGCTGGCACTGGCTTCCTCCTATCTGAACACCTTGCACACCTTTCAGGCATGTATGATTGACAGCTGTCCTGCATGCATAGCAAAATGAAGTTTAGTCCCTCATATCACAGGCAAATGTACTTTGACAGCCTCAGTGCTGAGCAGCACACCATGCAATCCACCCAGAACAGATTCCCTCCAGAGTAAACACCAACTTGTCTTAACTCCAGTGGACATTTCAGGTTTCTCTGCAACCACCTGGGTGTACTGGTTTTGGCTGGAATGGAGTTAATTTTCTTCAAAATAGTTGGTATGGGGCTGTGTTTTGGATTTGTGCTGGAAACAATGTTGATAACACAGGGGTGGTTTTGTTATTTCTGAGCAGTGCTCACACAGAGCCAAGGCCTTTTCTGCTCCTCAGCCCACTCCACCAGCCAGGGGGCTGGGGGTGCACAAGGAGCTGGGAAGGGACACAGCCAGGACAGCTGGCCCCAAATGACCCAAGGGATATTCCAGCCCATATGGCACCATGCTCAGCATATGGAGCCGGGGAAAGTAGGAAGAGAGGACATCTGGAATGATGGTATTTGTCTTTCCAAGTCACTTTACATATGATGGAGCCCGGCTGTTCGGGAGGTGGCTGAAGACCTATCTGCCCATTGGGAAGGTGGGAATGAATTCCTTGGCTGATTTTGCTTGTGTGCACAGCTTTTGCTTTCCCTGTGAAGCTGTCTCTGTCTCAACCCATAGATTTTCTCATTTTTGCCGTTCTGATTCTCTTCCCCATCCTACTGGTGGGGAGTGAGCGAGGAGCTGAGTCAGGCTGAGTTTCCAGCTTGGGTTAAACCATGACACTGAAGAATGAAAACTATCTACAGCTATTGTTCTTGCAGCAGTAGAAGGGGAAAATATGGCAAGTAATTCCTATGATTCCTTTAGCTATATCAACAAAAAAAACTCAGAAAACCATGTTCCTCACCTTTAGTCTTTCCCTCTTTAAGCTATTTGCCTTCAAAGGCTCCATCAAGAGTGGAGAGCGCAGTCCAGAAGAATTACAGCATCTCAGTGAAACAGGCAATTTCTCCAGATCAGAGGGACCTCAGTTCTGAAAAACATTCTCAGGAGGCTAAATGTGCTTCTTAAAAACCTCCATAAGGCATCCCTGATATATGTATGTATGAATGTATGTATGTATATATATCTGAATGGACAAAATTGCAGCCTTCCCACTAAGAAGTGATGAATTCAGGAGATGATGGATTGGGCTATAAACAGTCTGTAGGGAGGGATGAATATATGCCTGTTGGGGTGCTGAGGAAGCTATGCACTTTGTCCACTTGTATCAGACAATAAAAATGCAGACCATTTTAACTGAGTAACACTGAGCTAGTACAGTATATGCAAAATCAATTTATTATGATGGAATATTTAGTATTATTATTTAGAGTAGTTAATTTTATCACTAAACAGTGCTTTTATGGCCATCCAATGTAACCTACACAGCACCTAGCAATTTCTGTGACTTCATGACTAATGGCTAAGCTACAGCATATCTATTAGAGAGACACCACATCTTGATTTGGAGCCTTTGAGTCATGGAAAATATAACACCTCCATTGTAAATTGTTCCCAAGGTTCATTATGCTTCCTGCTAAAATTTGCGCCTTATCTTTAGTTTGAATCTGTCTGGCTTTTAGTTCCAGTTAGTGGATCTTGTTATACCTTTGTTTGAGGGATGAAAGAACCCTATCCTATTGAAAGCTGTCTTCCTGTGTAGGTGCTTACAGTGTCAGCAAGTCTCCTCTTAGCCCTCTTTCCACAAGCTAAATACACTCAGTGTCAAAATTATTCTTTCTTGGGCGGGGGGAAGATTGATGGTACCAAACTCAGGTAACTACCTGTACCTACTTGCCTGAGCACCCCTGTTTAATCAGTGGAGGCTCCTCCAGAAGACAGTTTAGCTAACTTCAAATGTAAATATGCCCTGAAGGTGTCTGTCTCTCTCAGTATCTATTTAACTATTCTAGGGCAAATATGACTCTCACTTGGATGCCTCATTTAAGCAACTGAATTCTGGCGAGATTTCCAGCTTTTAAATAATTTTCATCCCTTTCTGATATTCTTTGTATTTTCTCATCAACTTTTTGGAAGGAAAGATATGAGAAATGGAGACTTCTGCCAGCCACAGCTTCCCTCAGTAAAATAACACATGGTGGGTGATGCCTCCATTGTCCTGTTCAAATTTCACCAAGAGCAAAATTAGCCTTGCCTCTTAGCCATCAGCTTCACATTCACAGTTCATATTCAGTACATTGTCTGCAATGACCTTTCAGTATTTTTTCAGAGCTTCTGCCTTCCCCGAATATAGTCCCATGTTCCCTAAGGCTCAGAGATACAGAATTTTCAATTTGGGGTTATATTAAAATAGATTTGTAGAGTACTCAGAGCTGCCAATCAGGATCAGGACCTCACCATGCAAACAAACAGTGAGAGACAGTCCCTGCCCTGAAGAATTTACACTCTAAATTAGACAAGACAGACAGTAGGAGTGTGTGTGGGTGGTTAAATGGAGACACTGAGAAGTGAAGGCCGTAGAGAAGTCTGAGGTTTCCCAGACCTTCCCACCCTCATTAGCCTATCAAAGGGATGTATGAGACTTGTTTTGCTGATGCTCACTGAACTACTCTGTCTCAACACCCTTTTTGGTGCAACCCCACATGACTGCAGGTGCAGGGCTGCGACCATGTGGCCAGTTCTGTCTGACCCATATCCCACAGGAGGTTAAACGTATTTTGTCAGAACTATGACTGGATGGGTAAACTTTGTGCTGCAGGAAGTCTCAGGGACAGGATCAGAACCGAGCTGAAGATTCCTGCCAAATCTTCTTCCAGGCACAGAAACTGTTTATGGTTGTGGCCAGGACCAAAGTAGGATTCAGCCAT
This sequence comes from Origma solitaria, assembly GCA_013397895.1. Classification (NCBI taxonomy): domain Eukaryota; kingdom Metazoa; phylum Chordata; class Aves; order Passeriformes; family Acanthizidae; genus Origma; species Origma solitaria. Next base: position 1,186,738 of record VZRL01000194.1, on the reverse strand, counting down.
TCCCAGAAACAATGCCTAGCTTTTCAGTGGACAAAACTAAGGTTAAAGTGGCTTGGTTTCTTCTCTGTTAATGTTAATTTACCTCTGAGGAGCAAAACAAATGTACAACAGGAAGCTCTGCCTGTCTTCTTAGCAGCACATCTTTCTTCTTACATGCTTCAGGGTGACCACCCAGGTTTTCTTAGGACTCTTTAACTCCAAATCTTTGTGACAGGAAGGATCTGAAATTTATTTTAGAGATCTGATTGGGTGTTAAAGGTTTTTGAGAACATTTGAGTTATCTTTGTCAGCACAGACTTTCTAGCTGAGCAGTGTGAAGCCCTACAGGCAGAGATGCAGCCATGGGACAACTGCTGTGAATGGGAGAGTGACATGTGGAGCACTTGTTTTCATGAGTTTTGGAGCCAACCTCTTGCTTTGGCAGCTGTGCAGCTTGTGGATATGTGAGCAAGAGGGAGATAGGATTTGCATGGTACAGTTTTCCATAGGTCCATTCTGCTTCAGTAAAAGTCCATGTAACTTCTTTTGTCCTTAGCAGGAAAAGGAGGATTTGACCCTTGTTTTAATCTTACTTTTTCTGTCATTGCCCAGTTTTTGTTCCTTTGTAGGTTTTCAACATGACATGGGATAAATTGGCTAAGTGTTTCCAAAACAGGTCTACAGGGTAAAGCCAGACTTTCTGTTGTAATAATTATCCTCAGTTACTCCAGCTTGGAGTCAGGAACTATGTTGATCTTGACCCCATGACACCATCAAAGCTGTAAGGCTGAAATACAAAATGGGAAAAAGCCAAACCAGAATAAAGGAAAGCAGAAAAGTGAAAGAGGGATCTGGTCGGGTTGGGATTGGCGATGGCAAGAGCAAACAGGGTAAAAAGGTAGAAAGGATGAATCTGAACCCTATTATATGGTATTATGCTTTGGAACACCAGCCCTGCAAAGGAAAATGGGAGCTAATGCCTTTCCCTTACCTCACAGAAAGAAATATCAATTAATTAACTTTCCTCAAGGACAACAGGAAAAATTGCTGAACAGCTCAAGAAAGAACATAGGTAAATTAAATTCTTTGCTTGTAGTCTATTAGCCACAAAAAGGTGACAATTATATACACATGCATAACATGTTTGTTATATACACATATAAAAATTAAAATAATAAAGACAGAAACAACTAATCACTCTCCACCTATGGTGCAGCATGAAATAAAGAGTAAAAAAAAAGAATTCCCTACCAACAAAACTTGTGTATTTAATGAACAGTAAATAAAAAAGACGAGAAACATTTCACAGGAAACCTTCATTTTGGGTTTTCTATGTTTTTCAGGGTTTGACTTTGAAACAGTAATATTTGGTCAGGCTGGCTTGGGATGTATTCTGCTTTTTTGTAGCAATGTCATCTTTCTCTCTACAGTGCCTCTTTGCTCTGTGCTACTGTTAGGGAGACAAAGAGAGAAGAGAGATAAAACCAGATGTGCTGGGTACTAATCTGATTGCTTAACATGTTTTTCTGGAAGGTGCTCTGATACTGTGATGATTCAAGCTAAATGAGAACTTGCAGATAAGTGGAACTGAGCCCCAGGTTGTCAGTAATGAACTTCAACTAACTCACACTGGGCCTAAGCCCAGCAGCACTGGGCACTTTTACCTACCACAGAAAGCAATGATAAGACACGACTACGGCCGGTCTCCCTGCGGATCCAAGATATTATACCACTTGCAGGCAAAATTACATTAGCTGCTTACTGTGCTGCAAATTTTAATGGTTTATAAGCAACAAGAAATTACCACATTGTAAATTTGGGATAGATGACTCAAATCAGACAGACTTACAGGGAATGCTCCCTTTGCTCTCAGCTGAGTTACACTTTATTAATATCTTGTTTTCTCTTTGTTTACAGCACTGATTGGTTTTATGAGTGGGTGAAGTGCATTTTGCTCATTTGTTTTGGTTTAGCATAGAGAAACAAGAGAAAAAGAAAAGAAGAACAAAAGAGAATCACTCTTGCAGCTCTCTTCTTTTTGCCAGACCTTATACCCACACGAGAGGAAGAGCTGTATTAGCAACAGGGCAAGTGTCATTAGGCATAGCAATCCTAACATTGTTTCCTTGTTGATGTGCCTAAGTGACACTGTGGCAGGCGTGCTTGTTTCCTGAGTGGGGTCGTCTACCCTTTGCTATTTGCTTTGTGTTTCCTCTTGCTGCTGCCACCAGTTCTCCTCCTAAAGCAAGGACCAGAGTGCACACAGGGCCACAGGCCATGTGGCTGGCGGCACACACACACCTGTCCTCACCATACACACATGCAAAAAATTCCCTGTCAGCAGAGAACTGCACATCCTGCCCTCACTCCATCCCCTCCCTAGTGAATCTAGCAGTACATCAGTGTAAGAGTGGATCTGTGCACATTACAATTGTGCGTGAATACTTTCCTGAGGTCTTGCAGATGATGGGAAGCCAGAACTCCTGACGTGAGTGTCCCTTTATCCTGCTGTGTTCACTAGAGAGGTAATTTTCACATACAGTATCTTGGGAGGAATTACTCCAGCTATTTGGGTGAGCAGTGGATGGATATGGTTAAACCCTGGGCTACAATATTTGACACTCAGCCTTTAGAACCTTGGGACCTTTAAAGGAAATCTAGTTCAATCCCTCTGCAATGAGCAGGGAAATCTTCAATTAGATTGGTTTGCCTTCCCCAGCCTGACCTTGAATGTTGTCAAGGATTGGACATCTACCACTTCTCTGAGTAACCTGTGCCGGTGCACCACCACCTTCTTTGTAAAAATGTCTTTCTTATATCTAACCTAAATCTATGCTCTTGAGATTAAAACCTTTAGCCCTTGTACTAATACAACAGGCCCTGCTAAAACCTTTCTCCCCATCTTTCTTATAGACTCACTTCAGGTACAAAAAGGCTGTGTAGGGTCACACAGGACTTCACCTGGCTGCCGCAACTTTTTGTTGTCTTTAACATTGTTAAAGAAGATTTTAACTCTTCCTCTGAGACCTGAGAACTCCAGATTCACACCACCCACGCAGGAACATGCAGCCAGAAGTGAGGACAAAAAGTGAGTATGCTTATGTCCAGGACTGTTTCTCAAATACATTTACCTCTGAATGAATGGGGTTCAGGTGTAATGAATTGCATCCAGAGCAATCCATTTTCCTCTGCCTTACTGCTGAGCTCCATGCTTGGAGACACAGTAATATTGCTTGCACAACTTACGAGATGCGCACACTAATATTACAGCTGCCACTTAGAAGGCCAGTGAGGAGGGAGTAACAAATGCTGCATTGTCTGTTTGCAACAATAAAGAATCATTTTCATTCCTTGTGCACAAGAGCTCCAATTATAATCTAATTCAATTCAGATTAACTATGCTTTGATGGCATTTCCATTACATAAAAAATAAATTTATTAACCAAGTATAATATGTTTTGTCTATCATTCCAATGCTAATAAGGAGATTGTTTAACTGCTTTAATGCTGCATTTTAACTACAGTTATAAGCTATTTCCTCAAAATTTATAATCAGGGTGTGCAAATATTACAGTGGAAACTCACAGAAAGGAAAATTATCAGGATTTACAGGTGAGCTGTTAATAAAGGCTTATAATCCATTTGGTTTAAATCCCACCCATTAAGAATTTTCATAAGGCTTTCATCAAAGATTCTTTCCAGGTGCTTCATCCCATGCTAATTGCATGGTCTGGTGAAAGGTGGCAAACATGATGGGATCAAATTAACGCTGCTTTATCTAAGGATTGTTAATGACTCATTGCAGGTATGTCTAAACTACAGACACCTAATCTTATTACAGCACCAGAGCTGAGTTTTTATGTTCTCTAAATGATCTTGATGGCTTCTGTGCCACCAGCCTCTCCAGCAATCTTCAGCCTGTCCCCGAGTATCTGATGGGTTTGTATCCTGCTATTTTAAGTGCTGTTCTGGCATCTTAAGGACAGGCTGCTCACTCTTGCCCTCTTTGCCCAGTGCACAAATGGATGGAGGCTCATAACTAATTAGCCACTCTGATAAGTGGAGCACATATTTATGTTTCCACCCAGGGCTGTAAGGCATGTGTTTGAGTTACTACAAATGAGAACCCAAAGCAATCCTCCCTCCTGCACAAAGGAATCACAAAGTTGGATCGGCATCTGCATCACTTTGCTGGTCTTTAAGCAATCAATTGCCTTTTGGCAGACTGTGCACAGGATGCTGGCACAGAGTTTGGAGGCTGACAGTTCTGCTGTGTGCCAAAACATGAGGGGCTTCGTAGAGTTAGAACAAAACTGTGAGAAAACACACTCAGCACAAACTCAACCCATTTTATTGCAGAAAAGACCTACCCTGACAATCCACCTCAAGGTAAATTATAATTTTTTGTGGGAGGGCGCCCCCGGCAGACCGCCCCGTTTCTGGGAGCAGTCAGAGACTGAGAGCCTGGGGAGGCGGGACACCCGAGTGTGAAGCCGCCCCTGAGGTGGTTCTGGGGGAGTGACCCCGCCCTGGCCCCGCCTTGCCTTCTGGCTGCCTCCCTGCCTGTCAGAGCCTTGGGGTGTAACCGGGGCGTGGCGTCTCCCCTCTCCCCTCCCTGTCCTCTAGAAGGTTCTGTTGCTCTGTAAGCGTTATTGGTTTCCTGAGTTGTATGTTATGTTAGCCCCGCCTAGGTACCATTATTATTGGTTGCTGATATGTTGTACACTCCCCCTTGCTTTGCTGTGATTGGTTGTACCCTTCACCTTATAACCTGCTGCACACCCAGAGTCCGTGCTCTTGCTGCCCTGCGTGCAGCTCTTGCTGCCTCCCCTGTGCTTCCCTACTCCTTCTCCCCCCCCAATAAACCTGACTCCCCAGCAACAAGCTGGCTTCCAGCCTCTTTAGTCTCAGCGCTACCTATCGCAGACCGTGGACTTTAGCCTTCGGACGCCCTGAGATCTGCTGCCTCGAGAAGGGACTTTGCCGTCGTGAGGTCCTGCCTGCCGGGCCAGATACCCGCGACAACAATTTTTGTGTAACCTTCATTTGAACTGAAAGGGCCACTGCTGGGGCAGCTTGCTTTAGTCAAGAAACAGTTGTCTCAGAAGAAGCTAGATCCCACAGCTCTGGAACCAGTCAAGATGGATGCAGTAACAGATGGAACGTTCTGATTACTCCAGATTGATATCTATGGAAATTCCATTTTAATTACATTCTACAGTGATGGAAAACCAGACCCCATATATGTATACAATCCCTCTTCTATTCCAATTTACTTATCACTGATGCCATTAGTTCACGTGAACAGAAATTAACACTTGTTTTCTTTGTCTCTTTCACAATTTCTTTTTGGAACAAAAACACTTTCATTGGAAAGTCATCATGGAATCAAATTAAATTTTCTGGAGGAAAATAAAGAAACAAAACAACAAAGCACCAAAAATAGCCCCCCAAAGTTCTGAAGTAATATCTTTCAAAAGGAGAGAGAAGACAGAAATGCCAGAGGCAATTTGGTGCATTAGTCAGCCTTCTCCATTTATTTATGATGAGAATTTTTTCCAATCTTTTTAATAGTCTTATGGGGAAAATGCATTTTCCACAAACAGGTCAACAAGTTAATATTTACTTTTTTTCCCTCAGCTTAAATCTTTTTATTCCTTAACAAGCATCTGTAGACAATATATCTAAGCCTCTGAGTTTGTCATTTTCTTTACTAGTGCAGTTGCTTACATGGGTAAAAGATTTATTATAGCAATCTAATAGATCAAGTAACAACAAGATCTAATGGCCAGGCTCAAGCTGGATTAATTGACTCTGGATATGCTTCATAATTTTTTAATTTTATTTTTTTTGAGGGGACAGTTAGGACAATTAGTCATTGGGATAACTTATCTGGAGATAAGGCAGACTTCTTATCATTGCAAATCTCTGATACAAGACTTTCTAAAATACATATTTCAGCTAAACTGGAAGATGGGAGCTACCTGTCAAACTCCACGGCCTTTTGCTTGTAGGATGTCAGGTTGGATGAGCATAATGTTCCCTCTGGCCTTAAAATTTACGAAGTATTTATTTCAGACATGATATGTACTAGTCACCTAGGTCAAACAATGGGTCAAACATTTATGAAAAATCAGACAAGCAGATACAAGCACCACCATGGGGCAGAAAGTGGTGATCTTCACTCTGTGAAGCGCTTCAGCCAGGTTCTCAAAATGATGACCGGAAAGCTGAGGGCAACTTGCAGTTCTAATCCAGCAGCTCAAGTGACAATTTGAAGGGAAACAACTAACACTGAAACGAAATATCATCACCTTAGATGGCAGGTTACAGCTGCTGAAAATATGCTTGTGTCATTTGCTCATTTCTAGCCTGTACATTAAACATAAATTTACAATTGATAAAGGGGGAAGAAAAAAGTCAAACAAAACCCAAGCCTCCAAAAACCCTATTAAGACTTTATTCCAGAGTGCATGAAAAGAACCACCACCATGTTTCCACACAGGGTGGTTACAACCTCTTCTTTCTGCCTAGTGCTGGTGACACAGCACCTGCAAAAGTGTTCAGTGGAAACACGTCAGTCACAAAGACCTTCAGAGCCATGGGCTCAAAAAATTATGGAAGTAGGAGGACTGATCTGTGAAGAAACAGCCTCTGAAAAAATTGGGAAAGTGATGACTAAGGCACTAACTCGGCTCTTGGTGACTTTTATGGGAGGTTTTTCAGTTTTGCAGATGTTTCACTGGGATCTTGATGAAGGGCAAAGATATGCTAATCAATGGCAAATGTTCAAAATGTGTGAAAAAGAGGATGAAAAGGAATATTTAGCCACTGCACAGAGTAGAAATGAAACTGAATTATAAGGGAGAAAATGTAAGTGAACATTTCTGAAATATCAGAATTTATAACAGATAAATGATGAAGAGAAAATGGGTGGAACAATCTAATGGAACAGAAAATGGTTTTCATAGTTTTAACTAACTTTTCTCATGGAAAACATATTAGGAGTTGACTAGGCTGGAAATTCAGATTCCCTAGTCCTGGGAGATGAACCTGGACAAGGCTTTGAGAAATTTTCAGTTGACTCTGTAAGTTCAAGATTCCAGTTTTTTATCTTTATTGCATGTGAAAACCCTCCGACCTGAGCCTGTCCAAGACAAGAGGTTTTCAAAAACAGTGTCTTCTTTCCCAATTCTTTCCCCATCAAATCTTTAGAGCAAAACCATGTAACTAGGGCCTATCAAGAGGGATTTTTTTAAAAATAAGATCCTGAATATAAATACACCATGATCATGTTTCAGAGGCTTGTGTCTTATTGTCTATCAAAGGAAGTCTGTCTTTTATGCATGGAGTTGAATTTAATATCTATTGAACATGCACAATGCCTAATCTTCTGCCCTGTTCAGTGAAAAAGTAACACAACAGTTCTCATCTTTTGCCTTCCTATTATCCATTGTTTATATACTCCTATCCAAATATTTAAATTATGAATAATGAGGACTCACAGGAAGGAAATCTAGTTCAATGTTTCTTTCCATTGAGATTAATTATCCTTATTTTTCCCTAGTTTTGGTTTTGGGTTTTTTTGGTGTTTGTCTTCTGGCTGTTATTAGTTTTGGGTTTTTTGACTGGAGGGTCAGCACTACAAGAAAAATCACCAATTCTAGGAAGAGACAGTTGTTATCAGTTTAATGATCAGTGAGTAACTGGATCCTGCAGTGGCCCAAAGGCTCTTGGTTCAAAAAGAGTCAATGACTACTGAAGATACACAACCTTTCTCAGCATTGATCCTTATTTATACAGTTCAGAAAAACACTGAGAGCAAGAGAAACCATGTTGATGGCAATGAGGCATTTATGGCCTTGATAAGCTGCTGTTCCTGGGCCATCTGTAAGTAAAACCTCAAATTTTCTTCTGACTCTGAAGCTGCTACAAATTATATGGAATGTTGGTGTTGGGTACAGAAATATTTTAATATCCTTAATTACAATATAGGAATATGTTGAGTGCATTTTGAATGCATCCTCCCCCTTTTAGCAGCTGGCCTTCTGTTGGTTCTTTGTGGAGGTGCTGGATGTGTGTGATGTATTCAGGCAGCTCTTTCCAGATATGAAGCAGAATGCACAAGGAAGAGAAAAATTATGAGGCATGAGAAAGTAGCAAGTGACAACTGAAAAAGAAATTGCAAGAGTCTTCAAACAATATTTTATAGAAAAAAAAGAGGTAGCTGTCTCCAGACAGATCCCAAAGCAGTCCGTCTGTTTGGTTTGCATGGAAGCAGTCCCCAAGCAAGGAGCAATGATTAAGCAATTAGAGTCTGCTAAGGTAACAGACCCCATATCAGGTTACCAGAGCTGCTCTAAAGCTTTCTCTTTTTCATGTTAGCTGAAAAATAGAGACTTATTCCCAACTTTACAGCAGCGACACACCAGCCTTTCTACTCCAAACCTGGTATGGTCTTCTCTAGGTATAATTCTCTAAAACTGGAAAGTCCTTAACCCCACTCTACACTACCTACATGTCCTACTGGATCCATCACAGCATCAGTCAAAAGTCATCCAAGAACTCCCAGAAAACTGTAATGCACATGCTGGTGAAACCTTCTGCCCCACAATAGGCAGGAGAAAATACCATAGTGTCTGTCCTGGTCTTCTGGAAGCTCTGGTGCATTATCCTAAGTATGTTACTCTGTCCCTGAGGGCAAGGACTGGCTGTAGAGTGAGCAAAGATGGGATTTGCTTCTGAAAACACCAGCTGTGCAGAAACTGGATGCACTGAGGAGAAAAAAAAAACCTGACATCCCTCTAGACTCAGGTGCCAGCATGAATGGCCACTCCATAGAGCAAGGAAATACTGAGCACATGGCTTGTGACAGGCTTTATATTGCCTAAAATTGGAGCTCCCACAGCAGCCCAACAATGTGAGAAATGGGCTATGGAGAGACCAGAAGGAAGAATGGACTGGAGCGTGCTGAACAAAGGGAAAATCACATAATCAGGGAGAAAATGTATGGCCCTTGGCAAGACCTCTGGTAGTAAAGTCTATATTAACCATATCACCTTGTAAATTTGTTGAATGTATATAACTATGTTCCCTCTGGATAATATTTTTATTGTGAAGAAAAGCCTTCCTCAAAAGACAAATGTATTTCAAAGGAAGTTTGAGTGGAGTTTTAACAGATCACACCCTTTTGTAAAAGAAAAAAAAATGCAACATTCAAACAGTGCAAATGAGAAATTTATGACAAGCTGCAAGTCTTTTTGTGTTGGCTTTTTGTTTGGTTATTTTTTCCCTCCAAATTAACAGTGAGGAGGCCAGCTCAGTTTGCTTTCCTGACATTATAGCCAGTGAACATTTCTTTTCATGCAGGTTGCTTGTAGCTCAGAGGGATATTAAACTATATACATTAATAATAATCAAGGCTATCTACCATCAAACCAAGTTGTAGACTCGACAGCCTGATTACATCATCTTTGGGAGAGGAAATGAAGTTTAGCATTCATTTGAACGTAGTGAAATGAATTTAAGCAGTTACTAAAAACCATTAAAACTCATCTCCCACTCAGTTTCATTAGGGATAAAAATCAGCAGACTAGGAGAAAGGGAGGGTCTCAGGTATCCTGACCCTGGTAAGTATTTTGTTAAGTGCTGTTCATTTAATAAAAAGTGCATTTTAATTCAGACTAACACAAAGTGCTGCGCAAAGAAACCAGACATACAAACCATACTTTAAAGGCAGGGAGACTATGGCCAGAAAGATCTAAAGCTTCTTTGTGGATAACCAATTGGAAAAAAAATAGTAAAAACTATGAGTTGCTATAACAAAGACTGCAAATAGAATCTTTGTATTAGTCATAAAGTCAAAGCTTAGTCATTAAGTTGATAGGACTTGTGAGTTCTTTTTTCCCGGACTGTACCCAGCAATCACAATTCCAAAAAAGATATTAATTAAGAAAGATTTTGGGAATTAGCTTAAAAGGATAATCTAGGGCAGAGAAATATTCCTTTAAGGGGGAATCAGACTTTTCCAATCTGTTTAGTTAACTGGTAGATGATGCAGAGCTGACATAGTCATAGGTTATATGCGTTGAGAGAAGGAAGAGCTTTCTGATGGTAAATTGATCTTTAATCTCATAGAATTACAGAAACATTTAAATTGGAAAAGACCCTTAAGATCACTGAGTCCACCCATGTACCCATCGCTGCCAAGTGCAAGCCCACTTCTAAGATGTCCCCAGGTGCTACATGTACATATCATTTAAATGACCTCCAGGGATGGTGACTTTACCACCTCCCTAGGCAGACTTGTTCCAGTGCTTGAGAAATCTTTTGGTGGACAAGTTTTCCCTAATATCCAATCCAAACCTCCCCTGGCACAAATTGAGTATGTTTCTTCTTGTCCTGTTGCTTGTTAATTGGAACAAGAAACTGACCCCCACCTCACCTGAACCTCCTTTCAGACAGTTGTAAAGAACTTATTTAGAACAAATAAAACCAAGCAAATTGTACCAGGCTGTGTTTGGAAGCAGAAAGTAGATAAATTCCGATTAAACCATTAGCATGGTTAGGTCCTCAAAGAATGTACCTAGATTTCATGGCAGCCCTTCATCAGTTGAACTGTTTAATTCAAGATTGAGCTACAGTACACCCATTTGAAAAGCAAAACACAGGCAGAGGTTATAGAATTGACACGGAAGTTACTGAGTAAGTGCAGTGCTACAGGATAACACAAAGCTGAAATAGAGGTCTACCAGAGCGTGAGGTTCCCTGTGGACAGTTATGTCACTGAAGGATGCAGCAGGGAGGTTCTGAGCGTGTCCTTCCTGCTCTGAAACTCTGGCAGCCCATCCATTCCCCAACACTAAACTGGATTTTCTCCAAGTCCTTGACCCCAGACCTCCAGACACATCCAGCTAATAATCCAAGAAAATAGCTGTCCCTGATCCTCCTGCAATATGTGAGAGAATTTTGCATTGGACAAAAGCCAAGGGACTTGTGCCTCATTCCAACCCCACCTTTGCTGTTCCTGTGCAGTGGCAGTTGCCTGTCCCAGTGCTTGGCTGGAACTCTCCCACTGTCACACAGGCTTAGAGAAGAGATGCTCAGCCCTCCCACTCCCCACATGGTGCTGACTGCCCCATGACTCCACACTGCCTTGTTGGAAAGCAAGAGCAGAGGATCATACTGATTCTCATTCACAACTGTTGTGCATGTGTAAAAATCACAATTCCCATCCTTCTTCTTCTACTTGGATACGGAGTGGTTTATACTTAATGATTCAGCCCACACTGGAAAAACACGTCTATTCAGAAAACTGCCTGATGTGTTGATGCTGACTTTTTAAAATCATCATCCATTTAACATTGACAAAGACTAGTAAATCTTGAAAATGTATTGTTTAACTGTAGCAGATAACACATTTTCAAATAAAACAATTTTCATCTTTAGTCTCTAAAAAGTAGTGATTTAAAATATGCTAATTATCTGCTACATTCAGCTTGTTTTTGTAGAATTAAAGAAAGCACATCTCAAGCTACATTTACAGAATGAACTTTTTAAAGCAAAAAGGTTATATCAGTTTTATAATACCATTATTCTTACAGGCTGAGGTACCCCAAACAAATCCAGTTTTAGAATGATACAATTGTTTGGGTTGGAAAGGACTGTTCAGATCATTGAGTCCAATGGTCAACCCAGCACTGCCAAGCCTACCACCAAACGGTGTCCCCAAGTGCCACATCTACATGTCTGTGAAGTCCCTCCAGGGATGAAGGGTCCATCACTTCTGTGGGAAGCCTATTATCACATCTCTTTAGCTAGCTGCAGTCAATTGCCCCAGCTGAGTCTCCTCCCAGATGCTTGTGCCCCCTCTGCAAACTCCCCACAGATGGGTGATGTGAGAACCTGCAACGTCCTTGACTTAATGTAAAAGTAGCTAAAGTTTTCTTCAAACAACATAGCTACTCTCAGCAATTTTGGATGTTTGCAGTTATGGAGTTTTCAATATGATCAGAAATATTTCAAGTAAAACCTTTTTTTATTTTTTCCACTATTTTTTTGGAAGACAAAACCCAAAATAAATATTTATCTTATATATGTATATGTGTATGTGTATGTACAAGCGTATAAATAGGTATGTGTACACATATACAATTTAATATTTTTACTTCTTTTTTACCTGTATCTGACTATTAGTAATGTTAAAATAATCTGTTATTACATTCATCCATTGTGACAAAAGCAAGTTTTACAAATAGTAATGTATGATCCTTTAATCATGTTGGATAGAAGGAAAATGCTCAGACAAAAACTTATACAACTCTCTAAGTATGAATAAATTATTTTGATATGGCTTAATACGTATATTATGCAAAAAGTCCTTATCCACTTTAGTTTATCCTCAGTAATTCATTTGATTAGATTTTTATTTCCTTGTTTTGATTTGTTTAAACCAGATTCGACAGTGATGAGTATCTTTTAAGAACTGCATAGCAAAAATGGACTGACACTGTGTATATAGAAGCTGCTATAGGAGTTTCAGATACTGTGAACAGGCTTTGAGCAGATCCATTGGAAACACTTTTAAGAATAAAGGGATATGCTAATGCTTTTTTTTTCAGCTATAAGCTACCACATTTAAATGAAATATTGTATTATTTTACAAGGTGAAAAGAGCACAAAAGATTTTGACTTTCCAGTGGACAAATCACCCTGAGATTTCCAGGTCAGCTGTAACCAGATTCCTCTCAGTGACTCAAGGTGATACAATCTTTATCTTAGTGACTTTTACCTACATCTGCAGTTCAATTAAAAAAAAAAAAAGATGACCTATCAGCTTTCTGCTCAGTCAAATAAACTGAATGGGGTTTGCATTCTTTCACTGTTGGCTCTGAATGGAAAAGGTGCTCTGCTTCAATTTGCTAAATTCAAGCCTGCTATATATTTTACAAGTAATTACTATGTTTATTCTGTTTTATTGAACATGTATGTACAGATGTGCTGTGGCACTGTGAGCAGATGTGTATATGTCTACACCATTCATGTATTTTGAAGGTATGCAAAGGATCCTTCTGCCAGCTGCCTGAAAGGACAGTGTGTAATTTAAAGAAGTCTAGACAGCCACTGAAGGAGGATGGGGAAGGATCACAATTGTAAACCACCCTGTGCTCCTCACCAAGGACATGAAACCTTGTAGAGTCAATTGGGAAATTCCTCTGCGATAAACATCATGCATAAAGGAAAAATTCTACCAATAGAGGGGAATCTAAAAGGAAAGCCTCTGGGCAGACTGGCCATTCTCAGCATTACTGAGTAGCTACAGCTGCTGTGTCAGAGCCTTAGGGCAGAGCCTGACAGGGTTCCAAATAATAAAAATTGGGATGTTTGCTATGATTCAGTTCTCTTGTTGATACCATTCACCACGTATTCCTTAATTTCATACACTGACACTGCTGCTTCCATAAATTATCACATTTCGTGGTTTTATTGCTAGCAAAATAAACTTTGATGACATATTTAAAAGGCATCAAGGCTATGAAAATGAGATTGTATTTGCGGAATATTTTTAAGTTGTATTATTTTCAATATATTACAGTCAAAGGTGGAAAAAAAAAAGTGTTTAAATAAAAGTAACACAGTGAAGGTTATTCTGGCCACACATACTCACAGACACATGTAAAAACGACTTGAAAGATGTCCCATCTGCCAGGTCTCTCCATCTGACTGAAGCAGGGAGTTGCTTTGCAGCCAACCCATGATAAATAGAATGAATTCAACAAAAAATGTGGCAGGCAGCTTCTTGTCAGTCTTACTAATTAAAAAAAAAGCAAGCAGATGGACAAGCAATGACTCTTATTCAACAGGAATCTGAGCGCTTTAAGTGAGAAGGCACTCTCAGAATTTTCCTAGGATATAAAAAGGAGTGTCCTTATAGATCAGTTTCCAAATTCCAGATCTTAGGGCTTGACATTGTGTTTTTGATTGTCCTCCTGCAGCATCTTCCCCATGCACACTGGTATTGCTCTTACACAGAGTTCTGCCTTGCTGTGAAGGAACAGGGCTCAGTGGTTCTTGGAGAAATGAGAGAGGAAAGGGCAAGAAAAATGACAGATCACAGGTTTGATTTAATTATGCTGCTATTTTTAGTATTTTTTAATCTTCAATTTATAATATATATAATATATAAATATATCATTACACATTGTGATTTTTTATTTCTTATTATTAATAATGCAATATATAATTACATATTGTAATATATTCACCTTTTGAACTGGTGAATTATTACCACATCAACAGTGTCTGAGGGAGGGTTGCTAAGAGGGAGGGTAATTGCTTCTGAGGAGCAGCAAACCTGAAAGCAAACAAATGAAAGGCGAGAGGGAGATGCAATACTTGAAGGTTGCTCTGAGATGAGAGTGGAACAAGATGCAAGAGACAGCACACATGAACTAACATGAGCTGAAGTGAGATGCTGCCAGGGAGGGTTATGCGGGTTCACGAACAATGTGCTTCAAATCAGTGCAAAGCAACCGAATCCTGCAGATGATTATAAAGGTGAAAAAAGGAGGGAGAAGAAAGGGGATAGCCAGTGCCAGGCATAAATGGTGATGGTTTTATTTGCAGCAGCTTGGACAGAGCTAAGGGGGACAAAAAGTAAAGTGGAAGTGACAGGAGACAAACTGGCAAGGTGCTAGTTGAGTGGTAACCACACAGGCAATGAAACATGGTTACTACTATTTCAAAGGAGAATGAGCCCTGATTCCACCACATTGATATCATAGGAACCAGACACAACCATGGATAGAAAAATTCTACATAAAAAATAATCACAGAATCATAAAATCTTAGGATGGTTTGAGTTGGAAAGGGTCTTAAAAATCATCGAGGATCAATGCCCTTGCCATGGACAGTGTAACAACTGAAACAGTGGAAAAATATAATCTAAAATGCTTTTTTTCCCTTTCAGTATTCTGTCAATATAAACATATAAATAAATTATCTCATTTGAACTTTTGGCACCTCTGTTAAAGACATTATAGTGTAAGACACCACTTCTGCAAAGACTCACAGACATTTATAAATCTGTACATGGTATAATGTTTGTAGGGCATTATTCAGTCCACAGCAGTGAGTATGTATTTAAGCTTTTCCGGGGCAGGAAGAATACCAATCTCGAGAACTCCAGAACTGATGAGCTGAGCTGCCAAAGCCATGAGACTTAGCCTGGAAGTTATTAAAATTTCCTGTGTTAGCCTCCAAAATTTTGCTTTTTGAACAGCCTCTTTTGACTTTGAGCATATCAGCCAACTCACAACAGTTTCAAGTGAGCAGGGCCAGCTTTCTAGTCTTTTTGGGAGCCTCACTGGAAGAACCAGCTGGGACTAAATCACAAAAAGCTGCCAGCTGGTGTAGCCACCTTTCCCCCTCCAACCAAAATGCCCAATGAGAAATAATTATGTGCTTCTCTAGCCTACTGTCTGCCAGCTCACTATATAGACCTCCTCCCTCCACCAGTTCACTTTGAGTCTTCATCATTCAGTGTGTCAATTAATTTTTCGTCCTTCACTGTAACACATTTGAAACCTGCTATCAGTAATACTGAGTTAAGCCACACACCGTGGAAGAAGTTGGAGGACCAGAAGCAGATGATATACCCTGGGGTCCTGGCTGCCTCCAACACGTGCCTCTTTTTCTATGCAATACCATCACCTCCTCTTTCTGCCTTACTCATTCCCAAACCTTCCTGATAGTCCTGGAAGAGGAAGGGTGAAGCTGCTCCTTATAACTGGGATACCTGCAATATTTGGAATATTCTAAAACTCTGAAAAATCACTAATTACTCTCCTGAAAATATCAACAAGATACTAAAAGCCTGAATTGGGATCATATTTTCAAATTTCCTTGTATACATATCGGAAAGCTCAGGTCTTCACATCAAGACATCATTTTGGAGATACAAATTTGAGAAAAAGTAAATAAAGCAAAAATTTCAATAGAATCATTACAGTGAATCCCTTGCCGGTGAAACAGTTGAACAAATCTTATTTTAGACAGTTAACTGATTTTCAGAACTGGTCCACAAACCACAATGGGATCTGTAGAAATGTTCTAACAGATCTGCAAAAGGAAACTGAGAGAAATCAAGTGAGATGCAAACAGGTGACATCTCTTAGAGGAGAATATCTCCAACTCAAGATGTTAATAATTCTGAAACCAAAGAAGGTTAAAAATCATTGGAATTTATAATTTTATCTTTTACAATCTGACTGAATGTCTTTTGTTCTTTTTTAAAAACCAACAACACAAATCCCAGCAACCACATATCAGGGAAGATCTAAAACCCAGATGTCCTGGTCCTGCTCCCAATTATCTGAGTGTTAAAATGAGAAACAAATTCATGAATACCAATGCAGTTCAAATGAACATCAGCACTGTCATCTGTGGAGAGCAGAGTATAACAGAATCAACATCTACAAACCTTGAGTTTTCTCAGTGTTATCTTCAGCAATGCCAAATTGTGAAATCCTCTGTCTGTTCCTCGTGCAGCAAAATTCATTCTCACTGGTATGGGACTTTAGGACTGAGTATGAACCTCAAAGTTTGGACTCATCCTTGGAGTCTCCCCAGATTCCATGCACAGCTTTACCAATAGGATTCTCGGGAGTGCAACACTTCTGTGATTCAATCTGTGGTTAGCACTGTCCCATAGAGTTCCAGATCAGACTCAAAATCATTTTCCCTCAAAATCCACAGAGAAACCTTTGACCTTTAGGATCTGATGAGTGTGTGAGAGTTTAACAAACTTCTGTGGGACTACTACAGACCTTTTTAATTTGTTTTCAACTTAGAGAGCTGTCAAGGAAGGAAGGAAGGAATGAAGGAAAAGAATGAAAGAAAAAGAAAGAAAGAAAGACAGAAAGACAGAAAGACAGAAAGAAAGAAAGAAAGGAAGAAAGGAAGGAAGGAAGAAAGAAAGAAAGAAAGAAAGACACATAACACCTTCTCCCCAAACCAACCAAAATTAAACTGCCTCCTGCACATCAAGTGCTCCCACTTTTCAAGGGGAGTGGTGATGAAAAAAGTGACAGGAAGAACAGTTCTTGATGTGACAGTTATTAGTCATAGTGCTTAATGCTCTACTGGAAAGCACTCAGATCGTGCAGTGATAAAGCTTGGGCATGAAGCAGAGTAGAACATAATTCTTCCTTCTTCCATCATGTTTTGGAGTCTACATTCTCTGCTCTCAAACATGACAAACTTTCTCTCTCAGTAGGTACAAATGTAATTTGACAAACATTCACACATTCATTTCGCTTGTTCACTCAGCTGAATACAGAGGACTAGGAAAATCATTCTTTGGTATCCTAAATCAAAGATTTACACTTTACTTGCATATAGGAAACCCTTAAAAGATCACAATTCCCATGAGGTAATAAATGTAACTGAGTAACAAAACAATCTCTCCTTTTCTTTCCTCATTGTTTCTGTTCTCCTTCATGTTTTAGATGCTTGGTCTGCTTAATTATTTTATTATTTATTCAGCACAGTCACAGTACTCAGAAAGAGACACAACTATAATGATGATTCCTAATCCCTAAAAAGCTTAGTAAAAGCAAGCATACTCCGTCTCTCCTTGTCATTTTTGACAGTTCCTTATTCTTCTGTCCTGAATAATTAGTGAAGTCAAGATACTACTTGCAACATTAATTACATCATTACATGATGTAGAAAAGCATTTTTGACCAATGCTGCACATTTTACAGGGCTGACCATGCTATCACTATGAAAAAAAAACCCAACTCAAAAAAACCTGAAAAACCCCTACTCTCAATCTGACATAATCATATTTAATAAGGTGGACTTTTCAACTCAGTGACTTAAATCTTTTTCACACTGCATATAATTCCTGAAGGACTAGTTATAAAACAATCAATGGCAATGTTTTTCATTTTCTTTCTCTGAAGTTCTTGGAATTTAAGCCCTGTGTTCTGTTCCAATTACCCCTTTTTTATTAGTACTTCTCATCACCCAAGTACTTCCCAAAAACCCTCTAAGAGTCATTAGAAATGTTTTATAGTTGGGAAGGTGAGTGAAAGAGTGTAAACCCAGCAAAACCTAGAATCATTACACTACAGGATCTTCCAGAAAAATCAGCTATGGTAGTATCTCAGGTAATAATAATTATTATATGCTTAGTTCTGAATGAACCAACACATCACCTTATACTCAAGTTATTTTTCCATTGCCTGAAAATGAAGTTAATGATTATATTCAGTGCTAACCTCACTAAGAGGAAAAAAAAGTCTTCAGTTATTAACAAGCTCTATGTATAAATTCATGCTGTGTGAGTAAAATAAAAAGATATTTGTTTCAGTATTTTTAGTGGGATACTGAATATCATTATGTTTATATTGATATGGGCTAATTTGAGATGGAAGAGAAGAGTGGTAACGCCTGCTCTGAGTGTTGGGTAGCAATAATAGGCTGTTCTGTATTGATTTTATTTATCTTACTTTATATTTATTTTATTTTATTTATTCTTACTTACTCAATTTTATTTTATTTATGTTATTTTAATCTGATTTGGGTTTTTTGTTTTGTTTTGGTCTTTTTAAAATTTCTTTGGGCATTATTGTATTTAAACCACTTCAGATGTAGAGCTTTTTATTTAGCAAATGTGACATTGACACAGGCATACAACAGGGCCATCTCAAGAGCAAAAATTGAGTAATAACTGAAACCCAGTTCTTCTTTTGCATTAACCATCATGAATTTGTGTCTTAAAATAACTCCATGGATTTCAGCCTTCCCTCCAAAGGGATCAGCCGAGTACACACAATAGAATATACCCCTGGACAAACAAAAGAAAGGCAGATTCAACAAAGACTGTGCAAGAATGAGAGGTACCAGCGTTGTAAATCTAACATGACATTTGAAAACATTCCTTTTTCTGCTCATTTCTGCCTCTTTTGCCTTTTAGTTATTCAGCCTGCAAAAATCTTCTTTTTTTCAGGTCAAGGGTTGTGTTTTATTCTCATTGCTGAACATAAGAGGGACCCAATTCAGGGCATTTTCCTAGTGTAAAGGAAATTATAACCATGACTGATGTTAAGAGGAGCTTATTTTCAGGAGGGAGTGCTGACATTTCACATAACTGCTTCTTTATCTGTATTTTTGATTAAACTATCAGCAACTTTTTCTGCAGATACGTGTCTGCAAGCACATTATTGAGAAACAACATAGGAGGAAAATTCAGAAGTGGTTCCTGGGAAGGGGTTGCTATATTTCAGCATAAGGCAAATCTCTGCAAAATGAACTAAATTCGCAAGCCTGCATTTCCTCATAGCCAGCACGGACTCACAGAAGAGGAGCCAATGCCAGCCCAGGGACACTGAATGCCACTATCTCACTGCTGCATCACATCTGACAAACTTCCCAGTGTCACATAACCACATCGGCTTGTCTGGATCTGCCTTGGGAGCAGCTGCATTAAGACACATCCTGCAGCCTTATCACCCTGTAGCTAAATGAAGAGGACAAAGCCCAAGAACAGAGAGCAGAAAATAAGACAACCCGTGTGGTTCAGCAGCAAAAAAAGCTGATACAGACATCACCTGCTGCATGTATGGCTAAAAGCAAGAGACACTGCAGGAGGCTGAACTGCACAGGGAGACAAGGACAAGCGGTTTTTGGGATTGCTCCAGAAATTCTGATTAAAACCTGTACAGCACAATGTGAGGGAAAACAAAAAGTAGGAGGCAAGTTGGTCTCTTATTATGGGTTAAGAAAAGCTTCAAAGGAGAAGCAGGAGGTATACAAGAGAGCAGGAGAGGGAGTTTTGACAAAGGAATAGAGTAGTAGGATAAGGGTGGTTTTAGAATGCAGGTTCAGGTTGGATATTAGGAAGAATTCTTCCCTGTGAGGGTGGTGAGGCACTGGAACAAGCTGCCCAGAGAAGCTGTGGCAGCTCCATCCCTGGAAGTATTCAAGGCCAGGTTGGATGGGGCTTTGAGCAACCTGCTCTAGTGGAAGGTGTCCCTGCCCATGGCAAGGGGTTGGAACTAAATGGTCTGTGGGGCCCATTCCAACCCAAACCTTTCTGTGATTCTATGATATGTGAATAAATAGCAGATAATTTTATGTATGTCAAGGTTTAAAAACAAAGTCTCTTTTGCTTTAGTGACTGAGTTTAGTAGGGGGAAGGGAATTCCAAAGCCTTTGTTTTGTTGTTCTTTCCACAGGAAAAAAAAATATATAAAGTGAGACTTTGCTCAGGATTAATTATTGAGTGTTCCAGAACTTTATAATATATTTATATACTCCCTTGAACTTGGCAAGCTCTTTCTTTCCTTCTTTCTCTTTTACTCTGTCATCTCTGTCTCAGCACTTTTCACTCAAGTACTCGATGAGACCCTCTGTGGTATCAGAAGAGATGGAGGTGCTGTGGGAAATGCTGGAACACTGTGCAGCTCCCACTAGCCTTGCCCCAGCTAAGGGCTTCCTGAGCACCCCCTGCAAACAGCCTTGCTCTCAGGATTCAGGAACATGGCTGCAGAAGGCTGCATTAATGCCCAGTCTCATACTTAAAATTGAAGTTTAACTAGAAATACGTCTTACTACCATAATTATTACCTACTTCCACAGAATTTTATTTGCTTGTGCCCATTTTCCACATAGTTTGGGTTTTCCCTTTAATCTTATCCCTCCTTCCCACTACAGCATTAAAAAGAAAAACCAGATTAAAATATATTTGAAGTTTGCAATAAGGATGGCAGGAGGATTTTGATTAATATCTGCCACAGGAGAATGAATTTTATTAGATGGAAATATTTCTGCTGAACAGCTCAGGTGACCCAGGTGATGGTGGAATGACTACAGCTGATGGACGAGAAGGGAGAGCAGCTGTTCTGCTGGGGCTGAGGAGTAAGGACACAGCTCTGATGTTTGCCACTGTTAATGAGCCCTTTGGAGGTACACAGCCTCTCCAAAGCCCTAAGCAAACATTAATTAACATACTCATTTAGGGTCCTCCATTTGCAGGGACCAGGAAAGAGATAAAGGAAGAGAAAACTTGGCCCCAGTGACCTCAGCAGGGGTTAGATCACTTTTGTGGAGCTAGAAGTTCACCCCAAAGTGGTTTTCTATAGACTACACTGAACACAGCATTCTTGTGGCTTTCCACCGTTATTATGCTGGTGATAGTAAGTGCCTCGGTTTACACGGCCACTTTGTCAACATGTTTTTATATAAATGTTCTAGACATTTGATTTACCTCTGGCTCTTGGGACAGTAGAAGGAAAAAAACAATTCTGAATTAAGATACCATCTAATGTTTCCCTGTTCTGTACTTTTTGCCATGTACAAGAACTACATGACTCTTTCTTCATTCAGACCGGCATGAAAGCAATGAAGAAATGTCTCCGAGACATTGGCTACAGGCGTTCAAAACATTTCTCATTGCTAGATAATGCCCTGATTAAATTGCATTTTACAAACTGGTGGCACACAGAATTCACACTGTTTGTATGTTAAATCACAGCTGGGCTTGTGTGTTGGGCGTTGTGTACTTACATGTACTTCAATATAGACACAGGCTGTAAGTACAAGGATACGTTATAATCTATTGAACAAATAGTATGAATTCAAACTTACATGATAAAGCATTTACACAAAGGATAACAGCTTTATTGAACTATCAAAAAGTTATTTAAATTCTGCATTTAAAGGTAGGGAGGCTATTGTAGTCTGTTATCTAAAGAATATAGATATGGCTACAGAGGAGGAATATTTGCCTAAACACAAACTTCCACAATGTGTAGATATCTTCATCTGAGTTAGCCAACATGAGCTTCTTTTGTCCTTCTCTGTCTTCACATAGAGGAAACATGCCTCCAGAAGCAGAATCACTTAATCTTAAAACAACCTTTGGAAATCCATTAGATTAATTTTATCTTGATTTTCTTGTCTCACTCTGGAGGGATCCAGTCAACCAGCTCACATACTGTTAACTTCACTGCAGACATCTAAAGTTAGGGCAGGCAAATCTTATGCCTGGTAGTTTATGTTACTCCCCCAGCAGCATCTCAAGCCAACAGATGCAAAGTCTTTAGAAATACTTATCAGAGAAATAATCTAATCCAAACTGGCTAATGGAGAGAGATAGCTACATACAGACAACCAGCTCCATCCAGCCTGAGATACTGTCCTGTATGGAGTTACATTTCTCTCTCTATCTCCTCTGACTAGATAAGATACTTAAATTTCATGTGGCTACAGTCTGGGAAAAAAAAAATCCCCCAAGGCTGAATGTCTTCCTGTGGCTCAATGAACCAACAACTGATTTCAGTTTAATTCTATCTCACAATGTTTGAGGAGTGTGGAAGAGTTTAGCTTTAGCCGTGCTACATCCTGCCTCTCCTACAAAGGATGTGATTTAGTGAGTGATAGAAAGTGGGAATTTAAAAGTATGACTTGCGTTACACAAGGTTACATTTTCAAAAAAAGAGTCTGTTATCTCACGTGGTATCTCCATGTTAACAAGTGAGGGCAAATGGGGTGAAATAGGACCACAATCCAAAAAATAGTCCATAGAGGCCATCGCTTTGTGTCATACAAAGCATTATTCTTTATATTAATTTTGCAAATAGTGCTTCAAAATAATCTCCATTGCCCTTACACTTCCTTCCCAGCCTGCCTTCACCTTCTGCCAGATGACTCTTGCTGCAAGAAAGCCTCAGTTCTGTCAGCCTCAGATACTTCTCGTCATCAGAAATCACTTGCAAATCCAGAAGAGGAAGCATCATTTGTCTTGCTAGAGGTAAGCAATGAAGAGCATTTTACAGTGGCCCACGCTCCAATTTTAATGTGGCTGTTAACCAGCTGAGATCAGATTCTTCCTCCTGAGAGTCATGCAACAGAGTTGATCAGTGACTGCCCCTAACTCACCACTTAGAGCTGCCCATGCCAATCCAGCTCAGAGCAAATCTTCACCGTGTGTTCCTTTATATTCCATGCTCTTTTAAGGGCAGTATCATGAAAACTTTTTACTCATTTAAGTTAATTACAAGCCCACTGCCATTTCAGTTTAGCTTCCACAAGTCTACACATTTATGTTAGAGGACAAGACTGTATTCAGCCACAGTTCACAGTGGTAATCCCTTTAAATACATTTGATATAAGAGGAACACATCTCCCTTTCTGATCGAGCTTTCAAGAGTAATGACAGTACTTTTTTCCTGATAATAATTTTCTTAATGGCTGGATTTTTCTAAGATGGCCTCCCAGAGCTTTGCTTTGATTTTGTGTTCACTCAGTCTCCAAAAACACAGCTTGCCACATCACCATATTTAGTCAGGCACTTCTCTAGCTCCATTGTCATTAGGCTTAAAGGAAGTGTCCCATTCTCCTTCCAACAATAATTCTGGAGTGTATCCAACACATGGAAGGACTGACTTTTGTCTCTATTTTCCCCCCACTGAATAAATCCTTGTTTTCCAGCAGAATTCCTCTGGTTTTATGCTTCATTCAGTACTTTTGCTCAGTGACTACTTGGACTGAAGTAAAAAAATAAACAGCATGATAAGACCAAGTACCACTAATAACTTAAGTTTTTAAAGAAGAATTAACAACTAATTTTGCTACTTTTTGGCTCTTGTCTTTTCAAAGATTCTATCTATCTTAAAAGTCTTACAGGGGAAAAAAAAACTCAAACGATGCCAGACATAATTCAGTTCATAATAATAAAATTCACAACTTTGGGCCAGAAGAGGCTTGCATGAGCCAAAAAGAAAGTCTGCTGTAAGATTTCAACTCGTGCCTCTTGGTCATACCACTGCTGGCCTCGGCCAGTCTGAGACTGAACTTTGGTGCCAAAACTGTCTCCAATGCTTTAACACCTCAGTTATTCCTTTGGCTGTGGACAAATGGATAAGAAAGGGTGATGTCCAACTTCAGCCTGGTTCAGCAAGGGGGAAACTTGGGTTAAATGGCTTCCTGCATTGAAAACAAATTCATAGATCTCTAGGGTGCCCTGAATACAGACTCAGCTGTGCTACATCTCCCTGATGCAGGTACACCAGCAGGCAGGAAGAAACCACATGGTGTTATTCTTGGGGTTGTCCTGCGCAGGGACAGGAGTTGAACTGAATGATCCTCTTGGGTCCCTTCCAGCTTAGGAATTCCATGATTCTATGGCTCCCTGTGATTCTATATGACGAAGTTTCAGATGGCCAGGGGTAATGTGACTCAGGGACATGAGGACCTTGTGGGAGTGAGTAGCCGACATTCCAGTTTGTGTTCTGGTTTTATGAGTCACATGGGTGCATTCCTAGCTGCATTATAGGTATTAAATAGATTTATTACTGTGGGTGGGTCACACTGTTGAAACAGTCCAAGAAACCTCAGATTCCATGCAGTTTTCCAAGGCAGGTGTGTCTGTGCCACTCTGCTCTGTGCAGTGTCAACAGCTTGTCATTTGATTTGATTTCTGAACGGCTCAAAAGGATGTCAGCACTAAAATTCAGTGTAAGGTATTAGGTGCCTGAATCTTTTCTGGATGTAATTGCCTAGGCTTTACCTCTGATCATCTAACATGTTATAATGTACCGGCAGAGAGATTGAGTGAATTTCCTACTGTCTAACAAGGAGGCTGCTGCAGGAACAGATTTAAGCTTTGCTGTCTGTCATTTCCATGAAGAGACTACTATCTCTGCCTTTTCTTTTGTTGAAAATTACATGAGAGCTGCCCAGGTGGTATGCAAAGAGGGAAAATGGAAAATTCAGAAAGAAAAAAAGGGCAATTTTTGTTTCAAAACAAAAATTATAATAAAAATATGCCTACTATACTCCAAAATTAAAATGGGTTGATTTTTTTCTCTTGCATATGTAAACACAGAAGAGAGATTAATAAGACTATTGTAAATATAAGGAACAGATTAATATATTCAGATGCATTGCCCTGATTTGTGGATAATTAAGATCTCAACCTAAACTGATGCTTTTTTTAATTCCAAAATGTTCACACTTGAGATTTCAAGGATGGCGTTTTGAGCAATCTGGTCTAATGGAAGATGTTCCTGCCTGTGCCAGGGTTGAGGATTGAAAAGAGATGATCTTTAAA
Organism: Origma solitaria; assembly: GCA_013397895.1. Taxonomy (NCBI): domain Eukaryota; kingdom Metazoa; phylum Chordata; class Aves; order Passeriformes; family Acanthizidae; genus Origma; species Origma solitaria. The sequence goes on along the minus strand of VZRL01000194.1, from coordinate 1,161,639 downwards.
TCCCTTCCAACCTAAACCATTCTATGATTCCATCATCCTGTGAGATTTTTTTCCCCAGCCATAATTTTCATTATTTTATTCAGGACCTCGTCCTTCTAAAGAGGAAACTGGTGGAATTTCATAAATTTCATTCGTTCATAGAACTTATTTGTCAGCAATTTTAAACTGCTTTTTAGGAAAGAGTGAATAATATTTCTGGACAGGGTCAGTGAACCAGGGTGACATAACATTGACACTAACCATGCTGCCACTGAGAGTCAGTCATCCCCTGTTGCCAATGAAAGCCTTGTGTAAAGACGAAAAGTAAATCATTATCCAAATGAATAGCAGATGTATCTTACCAATTACCCCATTTTTCAAATGCATTTTCACCTCCAAAATCACAGTTTTTTTATTCTTCATCTTTCTTTTTGTGCTTTTTTTCCATTCTTTGTATTCACTTCTCTCCCTTTCTTTGTCCTTTCACATTTCTTTATTACAGCAACTTCTAGTTTCCCTTGGGTTTTACCTTAACCTCAAAAAAGATCAATAATTTCATAGTGAATGATTACATGAGGAAGACTGTACTACAGCATCCCAAGGAAAACTGAGATGAGAAATAAGCATATTCCAATCACATGGGTTTAGGCTGCTGATTCAGTAAAAGAAACACTAAGTCAGTACATCTGAACATTTGGAAAGTTTTTTCCTCAACTAACAAACATACTTCAGACATTTTAAAGAAAATCAAACTGCAAAAAGCTCACTGACAGCCTTACAGGACTCTTACGCCTCTGTGTTTATCCAAGCATTTTGTAGAAATGATCTTCACAACTGCTGGGTTGTAGGCACACAACTGCTCCTTGTTACATGACTGGGAAACTGGGTCATGGGGAAACTAACTGGTTTCACCAGTGTCAGAGCCAAGTGTAAACCTGATGGTCCCAATTCTGTCTCATGAATCAATTGATTATATTTTCTCTTTATCTGTAATTTTACAAGGACACTCTACACATGTTGAATTATGTTTTGATACCTTTGAAACAGGCTTTTTTTTTTCTAAGTTCTTACTATATTCCTTTTATACCATCTGCAGAAATTCTCAAAGCTGTAGTTTAATTTGGCTTTTGTTGTATTGTACTGAAATAGAGAAGATTTAGTGAAACTCATATTCCATTCCATTCCATTCACAGTGAAGAATAAATCCTACTTTACAATACAACAATTAATATTGATTATATTACTTGAAAATGTAAGAGACTGCACATATATATATTTTCCGTGAACCAGTGTTCTGGCAAGGACCTCTATTTATTATAGCTGCTGAATATGATCAAAGAAGAGATTCTTTAAAGAAGATAGTTCAAAATATGGAATTAAACATCAAGATTCATTCTTCCTAGAGAAACAGTGCTTCTATCTATAAAGGAAAGATTGGAGAGAAAATCTTTGATAAGAATAGCTCACAGTTAAGGGGACAGTTTGGAATACAGAGGGTTTAATTCTTTGCTAATTGTGTGAGTCTGGGCAAACTACAGAGTGTCTCTGCTTTTCAGTTAGCCAAGTGCAAGTAGCATCTCAAAGTTCATCTTTACTTCAGAGAGAGGTGGTGATAATTTACTCAATAAATTCGGGCCAAAGGTGTATTCATATAGCAAACCCTTTCTCACACTGGTGCGTCTGCCTCTGGAGCAGGAGACAAGGCTGAAGGTTCATGCAGATGGCACAAGCAGGAGTGGAGCATCCTATGGGTGTCAGAAGGTGATGAGTTGAGTCAGTCTCAGATTGTTTTCCATCTCAGCATCTGTGTTGAAAGGCACCAGCTCAGTTCATTTGGTGCTGTCACACATATCTGTACCGCTTTTCATCTTCCTCAAATTTCTATGCTACCTTCCCTCCCTCTCCTATCACTTTATCTCCTTGATCCTCTCATCCTGCCCTACGCAGTGTGAACTGCACATTTCAAAAAAGCCGAATCAGCAATGGGGCTGGAATCACAGAATTATAGAATAATAGAATATCCTCTGTTGGAAGGGACCCACAATGACCATCGAGTCCAACTCCTGGCCCAGCACAGGACAGCCCCCAGAATCACACCATGTACCTGAGAGTATTGTCCAAAAACTTCTTGAAGTCTGTCAGGCTGGTGCTGTGACCACTTTTTGGGAAGCAGGCTGCATGACCCCTTGGAAGAAGTTTTGAGTTGCTTAGAAGCCAGTGAAGCTGGACCAAGATAGTATACGCAGGGATTTTGTGGCACATACAATGAGTTTGGTTGCTTTTTTTTCTTTATTTATTTTCTTTTTTACTAGCTATCCAATCTAACTGCATTTTGATTGTGTCAATAACCCACATCAATTCATAACAGTACAATGACTGCATTTCAGAGTGCCAGTGGTGTTTGAGATCCTGTAATTTAATTTCACAATGCTTTCATATCATATATTTACAAAATACAGACCAGCAAACAATTCCAGTTGTGCACTAAGGAAGCCATGCATTTTGGAATTGACATAACCCAGTACAGGACTCAATCCTCTTTTGGAAGCAGCATGCTTTTGTCAGAGCCAGGTTGATGGAGGTGACCCTACCAAACAAAGCACTGCAGATACTGTCCAGCAGAGATCAGCAGTGAATAGGCTCCTGTCAATCAACAGCATCACCTTTCCGCTGATAGCGGCAGACAGCATTTGCCAAGGGCTGTCCACCAAATCCAGACTGCTGGAACACCAGCACAATGACTTAGCCATGAAATCATCCCACTTCTTTGCAAATAGAGTAGGACACTATTAGAAGACAGAAATAAGAGAAGGGGGAGGGCATTCCTCTTGACAACTCAAATTCATAGATCAGAGCCGAAAGAAGCATCAGGTTTCTGGCTACACTGCATTTAGATCAAAGGCTCTGTGATAGCTTATATGATTAATGAAAGATGAACAGCAATCCAAAGATTAACAAATTTAATTCCTGAGAGTGTAGCAGTTATCTGTGTGGGCAGACTGACCCCTAATCTCTGACTTGGTGCTGGACCCTCATGTTTCTTCTCTTCTACCCCTCCGCCACCACTGCCACGCCGGCAACTGTAAGATGACATTGAGTGGATGGGTTCAGCACAGAAAGATAAAACAATGTGAAAGGATGGAGATTTGGGGCTTATCAGCCAAACAGGACACCGGATATAAAAAGTAATCAACTTAAAGCTCTTATCAAAATGTTTCCTGGGAATTGTTTTGTTTGGTTTTGTTGGCTTTTTGGTTGTGGTTTTTTATTTTTATGTATTTTATTTTATAAAAATCTGTCATTGCTTGGGAAAAATTACAGGATTATTTTAAAGTAATTACATCTGATATATTCCACACGTGGGCGTGTGTGTGTATTCCCTGAATAATGCACATGATTTGTAACTTGAGGTGTTTTAAGCCAAGGGAATTAAGTTATCATGTGCAAAAGGAGTTTATGTACAAGAAGAACCCAGACATGACTTTTTTGTCCTATTTAAAGGATGAATGGGAAAACACTGAAAAGGAATGCACACACTGCAGTATGTTAAGAATATAAACAATTAACAAAATATTTAGAGAAATTACATATAATTATGTGCTAAAACAAAATAGCTGCCTGTAAAATCCTCCCTACCAACATTCTCTGGAACTTCATTTGCAGAAGTGCTTTGAAAAGGTTTTGAAATCTTACAGAGAATTCCATAATCTGATTATGGCAAACAACTTTGAAAGTACAATATTTTTTTACTTCTGTTGTTAGATTCAGCTTTCAGGATTAATCACTTTCAGCTTACATGCCTACTCTAGTATGCACCCATCCTCTTCTCCACTGCTTAGAACTTACATTTCCCAATCTTAAGAATATCAGCCCTTTCATTTAAACAGTCTATTGCTCATCGGAGGGAAAAAAAAAAGGCGATATTATTTCTTGCATTTTTTCTAACTATCCATTTTTTTTATTATTGCAATGAAAAAGCTATTGGGCATGTGAGCGCCAGTTCTACAGTGAAAATATTTCCTAATCAGCTAGATAATATGAGAGCACTAAAAGAGTGATAATAAGAAAACAGAGAAGAAGAATACAATCACATGGAAAATGTTTCAATAAAGCCAGAGAGATAATTTCAACATCTTGATTCCTTGATTCCATCCTCATTCCATCATGGCATTTGGCGTAGCTTGCTTGGGGATGGTTTGAAGGCAAATTAGGCTTTTATGCAACATTTGTATTCCAGCAATTCCTTTGTTTGCCAGCATAAATCATGGGAGCCTTAGGCTTTTTACTTAACTTCCTGTGCCCAGATTCCAGACTATGTTGTGGTTTAGGTTCTGTGCAGGCCAAAAGACCCTCGTGCGCTGGAAGCCCACCAAAAACACAGCAAAGCATGGTATGGTTTTAATAGTGCTTAAACGAATTGGGTCAGAGAGATCTCCAAGCTGGATACCACAAGTTGATCTCATTAGGGAAGGACAAAATTCCAGCTGCCCCGTCAGCCCTTCCAGAAGACAGGAAGTTAATTTCTTCTAGTCACAAAAAGAATCTGCGCAAAACATACCACAGCTCTGCCTGGTGCCCCTACCTTGGCTTTCACATGCGTACAACAAGAGGTTCAGTCAGGTCTAAATTCTGCAGGAGGTGTGTCCTTAATATTCAATTTCTTATGAATATTTAAAAGTAATAAATGTCAAATTAAATGGTTAATGATCTTGTTTTGACTAAAAAGACCTTGAGGAGGATCAGGAAGAAGCCAAGCTATCTAAATTGGCCAGTCACTGAGCTCAGAGGAGCACCTCCCACAGCTTCTGTTGCTCTGGAGCAGGTACCCTGTGACAGCAATGGTGGCTGAATTGCAAGAGATAGACACATTGATGTATGGTGTGCCGACTCTTAGAAGCAATAAATATGTCTGTGCTTTGCTCTGTTCCAACAGACCCACCCTGCATGGACCCCAAAATAATGATGCAACTCAGGACGACATCTTCAATGGTCTCTTTTCTTAGTTTTTCATAGCAGCTATGGGATTTTGTTATGACTTCTTGACACAGTGAGGTGTATGCAGTAGATTTCAGTAACTTTAAGTAAATTCACATGCTTGAACTACTCATTTCTATGATGCTTTATCATGATCAACTTGGATCTACTTGGGCCTAGCCTGCAGAGCATAGCTGTGGAGAAGAAACTTCCTGCCTCCACTCCAAGGTGGAATTATCTGCACAGACACAAATATCGAGAAGATTTTTTTTACAGCCATCTAGTAGCTGCCTTATTATAGCCAATTTTTTTAAGGAAAGTGAGAGTTCAGACCTCATTACTGCAAACTGTGGAAACAACATCCATAATCTCAACTACTAAGGAACAGGGAAAAAGAAGTTAATTATGTACAATTACAGTTATCTTCACCTTGGTGTGCTTTAACGAACTACAAGAGTTTAATTCTGTACACATGACTTTTACAGAGGTGAATAGATTTGAGACAAACTTGTGAATGACCTTTGAGACTGCAGAGTGAGAGTTGGTACAGGGGGGAGCAAAGGTGGTGAGGGAGTGTATTGTTTCTCAGCCTCTTCACATTTAGTTCCTTCTCTGTTCAGCTCTTATGGGCTTGAATTATTTCTGCATTCACTTGAAAACTAGCCAAGCTTTTTAAATCATGCCAGAGAAATATTCTTTTAATTTTTTTGTTCTTTCTTACTGACTTTTAGGCTTGAATGAAGCCAAGAAAATATGAACAAGCATTCAACTCAAAACCGCTCGTCCTATTCACACACCCCAGTGTGGCATTTGCCTCTGGACTAATCAAGTTAGTCTTGCTTTGCCAGTCAAAGCTGAAGGCAAACAAAAGTCGCAGTTCAGTTAATTGAATCCCACTTACGCTGTCCAAGAAGAATGCAGATACTTAATTTGTTATCATATTATTCCCACATCGCAACTACCTAGAAGTTCACGTGTGGGTTGGGAATCCAGAGTTTTAGGCATTTTAAAACACACAATTAAAGGATAGTTTCAAACTTCAAGAGCTTATTTTACAAGTGAGATCTCTGGAGGACAGCAATGCTGAACTATCTGGACTTCCCTGTGTTGACAATTTGCTGGTGGAACTTCATGTTTCGTGCTTGTTTTTCCTTATCTAAAGTAAATGCAAGTTTTTCTTCATGCCTGTAGGAAACCTCTCATTGACCCGTTTCCTGAACCAAGCAAACAGTCATCAGCTTATAATTGGTTGAATTAGCCGCAGGAGAGAAAGCAAACTTTAAAATAATTGCTCTTTTTCCTAATTTATATCAACATTTTTTTTCTGCAACAAGCCACCTGGCTCCAAATAGTTGCTTTCAAATCACCCAAATACAAAACTCACCAGACAGCAGACCCTGAAAAGTCCTAGAGCGAAATTCTGCTCAAATCACATAATCAGCTTTCAAAAGCCATTCAAAAGGAGAAGATCAGCAGAGCATACCCCCATACTGTGCATCCTTTGGTTGGGAAAGTGAGCCCTCCTGCAGCTCAGCGCTAAGGAAGAGGGAACTTTAGTCTTTAATTCTCATGAAGTACACAGAGCAAAGGAGGGAGGGAGTGCAGGGAAACTAGTGCTGATCAGAGGAACTACTAATGGAACAGCAGAGTTTGAAGATGTCTGATCTCTTCTCTGCCATGAGTGCAGAGAAAGTCTCAGATGAATTATGAAACACAGATCCCTGTCATGCCCCCCATGCAAGTTCAAGGAATAGCACAGTTGTGTACTCCTCACAGGTACTCTGCTAATTTGGTATTCATTCCCCACCCACTTTACATAAAGAGCTATTTTATATACTTTCCATAGACAATACGTACCTATTTTTACCAGTTTTTCTCTGATATGCTCAGGGCAAGGATGGCTTTAAGATATTCCTTGACTTTTTGCACCTGTGAAGGGAGGCCATTGGAAATCATTATACTGCAAGCTCTGCTCTGTTTTGAACATTTTGGGTTCCAAGAAGGTTTATCTCTACCCTGCTGCCTTCACACCTACAGCTCTGGGAGTCATCTCACCTCACTTTCAATCATCTCCAGGCCGACATCTGCATGCGAGCTCGTTTTCACCTTCTCCTCCTTACAGCCATAGGAAAGAAATAAGTTCTCCTAGGGGATGATTAATTTGACTAATTTCAAATAGCTGCCTTATGGCAAGATAATTAGGTCTTAGAAAAGCCTAATTATTTCTGTTGACTAGAAAGGGAACCTTGATGATTCCTAGACATACAGAAACCTACTCTGGCTCTGGCATTTCCTGAGCTGCAGATCATCAGTATCTGGAGGAAAGACAGTTCCATGCTTGCCTTGTCCTTTTGCTTTTCCCTCAGCTTCCAGCACCTACTGCTGGTTACGGGCAAAACAGTCTTTCAGTGAAATTCAAATTTTAACAAACTGTGCAACACTTCTGGAGTACTCTCAGCCTTGCCTCTGTCCATGCCGCCTGCTGCAAGTCAGGAACTACAAAAAAATTCTTTAAACATACCCAAACTCCAGGTAAAAGCAGGAAGCAATAACCCTTCCAGAGCTGCAAGCCTGCTTGTTGAACATAGTCTTGATGTGTAGCAGTGCAGACCTTCTCTGTGATCACTTTACAAGGTGGGAAACAGGGACTAAGGGTGCACAAACCTGTCTCCATGGAGTCTGTCTTCAGAGGGGTAGGGAGACTGGGGCCTCCTACCTGCCTGGCTTTTCCAGGGAGTCAACTGAAACAGACAATTTATCCCTCAGATTGGTTCTTCCCTGTCCACTGACAAGGCCTCTGGGAACCAAATGGTAAGGTTTTAATTGACATTGTGTTGTGGATTGACCATGGTTTACCACCATGAGCCCCACCAAGGTGTCCTCTCACTTTTCTTTAGCAAGATGGGAGAAAATACAGTAAAAACTCATTGGTCAAGATACAGACAAGGAGATTTCTCACCATGTACCCTCACAGGCAAAACAGACTTGTCTTGGGGAAAACAATTTAATTTCTCAATAATTAATACCAAAATAGGATGGTGATAAATAAAACAAATCTAAAACCCCCACCCTACCTACTCCTCCCTTCCTCCCATGCTCAACTTCCCTCATGACCTTTCCACCACTTCCTCCCTGAGCAGTGCAGGGGGATGGATGGGAGTTGCAGTCAGCCCATAGCACTTCATCTCTGCTGCTCCTCCTTCCTCATGCTTGCCCTGCTCCAGCATGGTGTCCCTCCCACAGCACAAAGCCAGTTCTGCATGAACCTCTCCAAGGTGTACTCTTCCCATTGGCTTCAAGGACTGTGTCAGAGTGCTTTTTTTCCATGGGCTGCAGTCCTTAAGGAACAGAAGCTCAAGTGTGGATTGGCCTCTCATGGGTCAATGATCCTTCAAAAAAACCTGATCCTGCTGGGCTCCTCTCCACAAGCCACAGTTCCTGCCGGAAACCTGTTCCACCATGGATCTCCATGGGCTGCAGGGATACAGCTGCCTCACTGTGGTCTTCATCATGGGCAGCAGAGGAATCTCAGCTCTGGTGCATCTCCTCCCTCTCCTTCACTGACCTTGGTGTCTGCAGGGCTGTTTCCCTCACATTTTTCTCATCCCTGTCTCTCACTGAATAGCAATTTTAGCCCTTTCCTCCATACGTTATCACATAGGCCCCACCAACATTGCTCCTTTGCTAAGCTCTTAAGAGAGACAAGTCCATTTTGGAGCCAGGTGAAAGGGAAGCTTCTGTCTTCCCACAGAATCCACCCCTGCAGGCCCCCTCTATCAAAACCTTTTCATTTAAACACAATACACTTCACAAGTGCCAGGATTTCAATCCATGTCTTTTCCTAGATTTGTCATTCAGTCTATCTATCTATCTCTCTGTCTATCTATCTCTCTATAATCCATCCATCCATCCATCCATCCATCCATCCATCCATCCATCCATCCATCCTTCCTCTCTTTTCTGCAGTCCAGACTCTTCTCTTGGGCATATTTTTCCTTATTCCTCCTCATAACCTCAATTTAGGGCTGTAATAATTAGCCACAGGTGCTAAGATTGCAGCTTTACGCTTCTTGCAAAGAAGAAAGTGATAAATTAATTTTCTATGTCTCTCTGCAACGTGCCTTTTAGACTCCTTATCAGGGCAATACTTCATCAGTGCTGGTCCCTTTGCTACTGTCAGTTATTTCAGGAATGCTATGAAATTAATGAGACTAATGGCTTTTGTTTCTTTGTTGTTTGGGTTCTCTTTTTTCTGTGAGTTTTTTAGAAGTATAATTTGTTTAGAGGTGCTTTTTAGCCCTCATAACTCCCATTACACAACTCCCATTATGTGCTCTGACTGCCCACGGCCTTCTTATGAAAAAGAAAAATTTGGGAAGCAGATATATGAAGTCAACCTCCCCTCTGAGGACACTAAATGGAAAATCTATATTATACTGTTTCAGAAACACTTCCATACAGAAATTTTAAAGTGTAAATTAACAGACAAGGTTAACAGGCATTTCAGAATGGCTGCAAGAAAGTCACAAGTGTAGCACAGTGTCTTTAACCCTATTCCTGTCATTCTTGTGTAGATCATGAAAAAATTTTGCAGCTTTAATTTTAAATTTTGCAGCTTTAATTAAATGCTGGGGAATTGGGCCTTTCATGACTTCATCTTATATGTAATTATACACATCAAATTCCTTTGTATAAACATATAAATTAATATATGTATACACAAAAATTTATAGAAGCACAATGTGAATGTCACTAAACAACACAACCCCAAGAAGACAAAACACATGATGTTACTGCTGACTTCACTTTTTTTCCTCTCTATCTCCTATTCTGTTGGAACTTTCATCCCTAGTGTAATTTAAGTATTTGGTGAATTTTTAGCAGACAAGATTGTATAGACTATGGAGAGCATGAGCTACATGTTCTACGGTAGATTAGTGATTTAAGGCAGTAGTGGGAGGAAGTCAGGATTTTGCTTTTCTGTAAGCCTATCTTTAGGATTAGTGTCAGGTTTTATTTTGAAAGACTGTTATCTTGAAATCTTCTTCTAGTGTTACAGTTGTCTGTGTCATAAAATCTCCAAGAAAAACTTGCCTAGAAGTCACTAAAACTGCTTTTCCAGCAGAAAGAAGGAGCTGTAAGAAGGAAAGTATTCAGAATTTGCATTTGCGTCCTTGCTCTCCACCCAGAGGTGTATGGGATGCACTGTAGTCTGCCTGAGGTACAGACTCCACAAAAAGTTTTATGGATACAAACACTGACTGATGTGGTCATGGAGCTTCTCTCACTGGTAGAAAAGCTCCTGTGAAAGCTGCCTTCATTCTCTAAGGAGAACAGGAAGTAGGAAATGGTACCATGCAGGTTCAGTCATTGGTACAAGTGACCATTTTTAATTTTTGGTTGCTCTTAAACATGAAAACAAGGAAGAACATGTTCTAGGACACTTATGCTAAAGCAGCCATGACCACTCCTGCATACAATTATGCACACACACATGCACATATATCTTTTCAATTCTCTGGAAAACGGATCTAATTCTTTGTATCAGATCCCTAGTCTGTCTCTCTTATCCTGTATTTTCTTTTTCTTTGTATAGGAAAGTGTCTAACATATCACAGGAGATAGCACTTTGCAATAGAGCGGCTCATTACATTAATAAAAAACACAACGATACCAAACAAAGAACTCTTCCTTCCACTTCAATATACAATGAAATATCTCCTGGTATACACACAGAGACACACAAATAAACCTATAGTACCTAATAAAAACAAAATACAGTGAGGGATGGGCTCCTTTGTAGTCATGTAGCAGGGGCATGTTATTTTACTTAGCTTTGAGGTACATTTACTGCTGGAAAACACTAGCAAGCCACACCCCAAAGTCAGTTCCTGCTCTTCAAGCAAGATCTTCCATAAGAAGGTCTTTCTGCTCATAGACAGGGGACCCTACAGTGTATGCTTCTTGGCTGATGTGCCAGCAAACTCAATCAGGCTAAGCACTTGAACTCCATGTTGCTCAGCTGATATTTTATCACAGAGTCATAGAATCATAGAATGGTTTGGGTCAGAAGGGATCTTAAAGATCATCTAGTTTTAACCCCTCTGCCATGGGCAGGGATACCTTCCACTAGAACAGGTTGCTCCAAGCTCCAAGCTCCATCCAATCTGGCCCTGAACACTTCCTGGGATGGGGCCGTGTGGTGGTCCCTTCCCCTCCTCCCCCAGGCCACTCTATGATTCCTTAAATGACATTAAAACACTCATTGGCAAAAAGGCAGTCTCTGAGCAACCTGTGCCAGTGCCTCACCACCCCTACAGGAAAGAACTTCTTCCCAACATCCTAAACCTACTCTCTTTCAGTTTAAGGTAACTCCCTCTTGTCCTATTGAACTACTACTTTACTCAAGCATCTTGTGGTAAGTGCAAGGTATAATTACAAGAGTAGGATTATTGAGCAGACAGATTGACATTTTAACCACTGAGCTATCTGAATCTGCTCTGAGTACTCTCCCACCAAAACAGGCTTGCTGGACTGGTCAACAACAGAGATATATCAAGGAAATTCTAGAGGAAAATTATGCTAGGCCAGACATGTAAATGCATAAAAATGCCCTGGGAATGTAGCAAAAGAAATTTTTTGCTAGTATGTTGATATGGATTTTATATAAAGGAGAAGAGAAAATAAAAACAAGCAGAGAAGACCCAAGCAGGACGTTGAGAAATAGTGACAAGGACAGTTTTGAGGCTGTGAAATATAAAGAGGAAGGCAAAAATATTATAAGAGGCTGAAAGTTATTTTTATTTTGTCTTCACCAATTTCAGCTGGCTGTTAATCTGGGATGCAGCCAGATTTTTATTTTCCTTCTCTTGTGCCTTGTAAACACTTACTTATTTAGTTAAAAGATTGTTAAAAACACTTTACCAGATGCTTCCCTGGGTTCAAAACACAATTGCCTTTGGAGTTCACATTTGGTCTTTTTATTCTGCTCATGGTAATTTACTCAACCTATGCAAAAGCAGTTAAATCCTCAAAACCTCACTTCTAAGAGGTATGCTCTAGGTCAAGTGTATCCTAAGAGATCATGCCCAGGAAATCAAGACTATAAATATAAATACCACAATCTAAAATAATATAAAGAGAACCTCACTGACAACACAGTGTAAATGACAGCCTGAAACAATAGACAAAATTCATTCTTGTTTTATTTGTGCTTTTGCGTCCATGAAAGCAAATTAAAGAGATGTCTGCACAGACCTTCGGGTATGCAGGTCAATCTAGAAACTATTGAAAATTTTCTAACTAATTTAAGAACTCTGACTAAAATGGGTGTTTCTGTGCTGCTCCTCTCAGCCTGTTCCACTACAATGATCCTTGAAGAGAAAGCATTGCTCTGGAGAATATTCAAGCCAAAGGGTGAGTACTTGCAATTCAAATTAAACGCCTTCATACTTCATCAAGGAAGGAGAAGGGAGTCACAGAAATGTCACTGTCAAGAATTATCTTTCTTTTTACATGGTATCTTTATGCTGAATTTTTGAGGGTCAGGGGGAGGATTGACGGTTCAGTTGCTGAATTATTGAGATCTGATGTATCTATCAGGGTGTTTTCATAATATCTCTGGACCAAGAAGACAAAGAGATAGGCTATTTTTATGAGACAGAAAACCACTTTTCAAGTGAAGGTGGCCATCACCACATCTCCTTTTGAACTTCAATGTTCTAATTTGTGTTGTTGCTGTCAGTTTTACAGGGGAAATGAATTTTGTGATGGAAACTTCTTACTTCACCAATCTGAAACACCTCATGCAATATCAAGATACCTGAAATATTATGATACCCGAGAAAATTTCCATGACCTGTTGATACCCTCTGAACTAACTTCCAAAGCAACAAGTTGGTGTATTTCCCTTCTTTGAATAAGAAGGGTGTATGGCAGAGAAATTCAGTGGTCAGCTAAAAACCACACAAGCCTGATTAGGAGGAGAACAGAATTTTTATTTCCTAAGTCACTCAACCAATGATTCCCTCGAACTCTGAATGTGCAAATAATTTTTTTCTAATGGAATTACTGATTCTAAAGGATTACAATGAGAGTTTGTTATAATACCTTAAGATTTGTAGCCCACTACTAGACAAGAAGCAGACCGGATCTCCATCTTGCAATTTAGGTAAGTGACAGTAGTTTTTAGTCCTTATTTTCAGAAATATATCTAATGGAAATATGAGGAATAGTAATGACTGTCCCCTCCACCTCCATCTCTTGCATACATATTTCACACCTCCATATCTCAGCTTGGAAGATTATCATATGTATTTCTGTAATGCTCAGAGATCCAATCTGCTTGCAAAATCTACACAGTTTAAGTATTAAAGTTTTATTTTGTGAGTATCTTTGAAGGAACTGGCCTGACAACATGAATATTTTTATGCTGTTTAACAAAATATCCCTAAGATGCCATTTCATGACCTGTACTGATGTCTTAATGGTGAAGACTCCTTGCCCTGCACTTTGAATTTAACATAGGCTGTTCCTTTACTTCAAGTAATGAGACCAAAGCAAAACCAATTTGCAGTTCCCATTACTGGTTTTATTAATCACGGGATTAAAAAACCCCACTATATTTCTTAGAAACGAAGCAGCAACATTACTGCTCATGACCCCCTAAATCTGGAGGCCTTGTTATTAGTAATTCCCAGCTGTGCTCCCAGTGGATGCTTCCACCCTGGTCCAGCAGGATCCCAAAGGGCATGTCTACACTTCAGCTGCTGAGGCACCCTTAGATTTATTGTCATAACCAGAAGTATGTTCTCTGTAATGAATAAACATTGCTGTGGCTCTGTCACTTTCTGATTGCACCAGTTAACAGATGGACATACAAATTTGGGTTGGCACCTGCTACTGCACTGTTTTGCCCCTTGTTTTCCCAAAAGGGAGAGAGTTTTGCTTGATCTTGGGTGTTTAAGAATCAGACCCTCAAAACTCTTAAGTAAGGAAACACAGGCATCTGAAAAGATAATGGTTTGCACAGCCCTGGAAAATATAAACGTAGATTGTTTTAAATACAAATAAACTTCAGCAAGCTCAAGCAATTAGCTTGGCACACCCCTGAAATGTGTTTAATGGCTGAGTGATCAAAAGGTTTTCCATCAACTTTAGCTGAATCAAACCAGTAAGTAAATCTTTCCTTCCCCATAATTTTTCTGAAGTTTGAAGTGACAAATTGGACTGAACTCAATTAAAGCAGCAGGCTCTATGCATTTAATTGCAAGCAATGTCTATGATTGTGAACGAATACAATTCAGAATGAAAACACAGATGTGGCTGTGGTGGAGCTCTGTAAAACACAAAGAGGCGAAATGAAGTTCAATCAGGAAAAAGTTACAGGCAATGTAAAATTCTGTATTCTGCCATACTTCTGGAGCCCTAGCTGCAGGCAAGTATTAGAATATAAAATTGGGAAATGTTCACCTAGCTACACCACTGCGGTCCAAAAAACGTGAAAAAGTAAGTAAATATTTGTAAAGCAGTTTGTCTGTGGAAAACACCAGAAAATACTAATGGTATTTTCTATTACTATGCAATGACACTTACATCAAAGAATTAGTTGTAGCATCAGTTAGACTATATTAAAAGAAAAAGTTTGTGCTAAAAATGGTAATTAAAGAATGACTTTTTAATAGGACAATCAGTCATTTTGGGGGAAGTGCTTAGGGGGTAGATTTAGTATTTAGTCCTTCAGTGCGCACACATGGCTCCCATTGATGTTAATGGGAGCCATGCACATGTTCAAGGGCAGGTTTCAACCTACACCAGGAAAGCTAAACTAAAAAGGAAGCAAATCTAGCAGATCAAGTTATTCTTAAAATTGACCCAGGTGAACATGGCATGTGCCAGCATTTTAAGCCCTGCACTCAGTGAAAATTAGAGCTGTTAAATGAGCAATGGAATAAATTTTAAGCAATTGCAGTATGTATTTATGGAAACAGCACCTCCATCAAATATCTAAACAACTAAGAAGGGAACCTATTACTGTTTAATTTTGGTCCTTGGAAGAAGATGATTTCCATAGTAAGGCAAGTGTAAGAATCATTTTAAAATCTCAGCAGGGAATTTCTGTGCAGCCTATGAGTTCTGTTTGAAATTGGGAGCTTTTTATATGTATCTGTGTCAAACCACAGACACTATACTGGATGTGGGATTTTTTGTCCTTTCACATCATGGTTGGGGGTGAATAGTAGAGGCTGTTGTGAAAGGGCTAACCTATCAAAAAGAATACAAAGATTAAGAAAAAAAAATAAAAGAAAAAGGGCCAAAACGCCAAAGATAATGTGGTAAAACAACTAAGGTGAAAACCCCTTATTTGAACTGAAAAGATAATCCTCAGAAAGCAGAATGAAAGCTTCCAAAAAAGGGAAACAGAAAAGAACTAGTTAAATATAAAAGTATAGTACAGCAGGACAAAAGGGGAAAAAAAAATCAAGCATGCATTGGTAAAACCATGAAAATGAAAACGTTTTTTCCCAGCATGCCAGAGAGATTCTAGGTCTGAGATGATCAAGAAATAAAATGATCATACAGAGAAGATTGGGCTATGGAAAAAAATAAATCTTCGCCATGATCATTATTGATATGTTGAGGGAGATTGCCATACCAGAAACTTTCCTTAAAAAGAGGTGAATTTGAATATCTGTTTCGAATTAGACTATCAGTAGAAAATTTTAGAGCGAATCAATAAAATTAACAGTATTACATCACCAGGACCAGATGGTATTCACCCAAGAGTTCCAGAAGAACTGAAGTATGAATTTGTTAAACTAATAATTATGTTAAGTAATTTTTTTTTCACCTAAAACAGAGTCCCCAGTACAGAAACAGGATGCCAATGTGGAAAAAAAAAATAAAAAGGAAAAGGAAAGAAGATTCTTTTTTTCAGATGAGATATTGGAAAATACCAGTTGATAAAATTATACTGGTCACTTTGATAAAAATTGTAATAAAGAATGGAAACAGTATACACATGGAAAATGGGAAAAAATGGAAAGAGATTTTTTTTGCGGGCGAGGTTGTGATTCCTAAGTCCGTCAGAGCTCTTGTTGTTTTCTAGGGGGTTTTTAAGCACATTTTTTGTTAGATTTTGCCTCCTCCTTCATAAAGGTAGAGGACAGTGAGAAAAGAGTAATCTCTTGCTGAGGAAGATATATAAGGAAAGATAACACTGGAGGCTTTCCAGGGTAGGAAGAAGAAGGCAGTGTCAGAGTGAGATTTTGGTATTGTCCACACTTGCAATGCATAAGGTATCTAGACAGGTTGTGTGCTGGTATAGGCGAGGAGCCAGCAATCTTGTGTAAGTGTATACTCCATAGGCATGCAATTATACTTACTGCTTTTAGTACTCTGATGGCAATTTTTTAAAATGCCTTTTATGAGGAAGCTTCAGGACTGACAGGTGATGATTAACATCATCACAAGGTTGGCCACTCGTGGCATGGCAGTTCATTTCTCCTATGTTTCCCATGTACCTGCAATGGCTGCGTTAGGGAAGTCCATTTAGATTTATTTAGGTATATTTCCCCTTAATATCTGTTCAGAGACTTCATGCCAATTTGTTCAGTCCCTTTTTGATTCTGCTGATGTTGTATGCCTTCATGAGCACTCATTAAGAAAGTCGCTGTAATTTCCTGCTTAGAGGCTCAAGAAGGGCCTTTACCCCTGCTAAACCCATCTTCTGATGCTCTGGTTAAGTGTCCCCCAGCTCCTGTGTTGCTAAATGGCAGCATTTCTAAATTCACTTTACCCAAAGTCTTCATGACTTCAAGCAGTCACTTGATCCCCTGATCATTTTAGTTACCCTTTTCTGTTTCTGGTCTATATCCACTGTGCCCTTCTTGACCCAGGGAAAAGAGACCTGAATGTAGTATCCACAACGTGGGTGCACAGCAGTCCTATAAAGCAGGGATATAATGCACTGTGTCTTATCTTCTGTCCTCTTCTGATGACAGAGACAATGTTATTGACCTTTTTGGGTCTCATTACCTGTTGAAATTATTTTTTCAGGAAAACATCCATAGTGACTCCAATATCTCCTTGCAATTGTCTTTTCTGACTTCAGCATCATGTTTCTGTGCTTCAGAGTATTTTCTCTTGATTCATTCATTGCCTTGTATTCTTTTTCATACAAGAACTCATCTGCTAGCTTTTGGCTCCTTTGCTCAGTTTTGTTAGGTTGTAAAGCATTTGACCACCTTATAGAGCTTAATATAATTTGTAATCATAAATATTTCACTGTTTTCTGCTTCCTCAAGGGCACTGATGACAATAGCAAATAAAACTGACACCAGTCCTGGGGTATCCCAGTGCTGACTATTCTCCATCCTGAATAGCACCTAATAAGCCTTTGCTACTTATCCTTTTTTTACTTGTCAGAAATTATTTTCTCTATTCCCATAGCAACTTACTTTCTTTAATAATATTTGACATAAAGACTTAACAAAGGTAGGCTTTATTATTTTGATTTTTAAAAATCTGTGTACATAATGACCACTCTATCCCTGTTTATTGAGGTGCTCGCAACTTCACGGTAAACTGCAGCATGCAGTAAGACAGAATTTCCCTTTAAAAGAGCTAAGCTAATTCTTTCCCAAGAAGGTAATGCTTATCTGTGCTCACTGTACAATCTAAATGTTCAAAACAAAAAAAAAATCCACCTCAGGTGTTTAAGACATGAGGAAACAATGAAATTGGTGATAAACTAGTCAGCCTACTAGACTGTGATATGAGAGAAATAGCAGTTGCACTGAAAGAATGACAGTATTATTTGTTTATTATAGTTTTGTATCTTCTAGCAAATTAGATGAAAAAATACCAAACTTGCTACTGAAAATCAATTGATTTAAAATCTGTTAGACACAAAATAAAGCTATTTCAGATAAGTTTATATTAAAAGCATGACCATAAGTGAGTCATAAAACATGACCTTTACTTTATCTCTCTTGAAGTGGCTGAAAGCTCCTTGACTGGATAAAGGCTTAGTTGTTTTTTATGACTTTACGACAACCAAACCAGTCCTAAGTCTGAAGTAGTTTGTTTATCACTTATTTGATGCACCTGTGAAATTTTCTTGTCAACAGTTTCTGCTTTAAAAGATGATACTAGATCTTAGTTGTGAATTTAGATATAGCTCATCTGAGAGGAAGATTATATACAGAACTGAGGACACTTTACATCTGAATAAGAGTTTCCACATGGGGTTTAAAGATGCTTGAACTGCGATGCTCTAAGTTCACACCTCCAATTAATTTGAATTAATTTTCCTAAGTGTCTAGATGTCAGCTGGCTCCAGAACTCTAGATATAAACAACTTCACACTCTGGCAAAGCCTAGATGTAAACCTGACAGCTTGGATGCATTTCTGTTGACTTGAAGCCAGGACTTGAAGCAGACAGAACAAATTGATGTGTGAAATACCCTTAACCAGTATTTCAGAATTCTGAGAAACAAGTTTTACCAAAAACTGCTTGAAAAAGTCTGAACTCTATTCCAACAGTTACCATGTTTTAATAAGGTTTACCTAAGCTCAGCCTCTGGAAACCTTGAAGTTTGCCGTGTCGATAAAACTTGTTTCATTCCATATCTACACATTCTGTGCTTAAATGGGCTTGGCAAACTTCACATCAGCTAATGCTGCATTAAAGAGCTGTATATGACACAAAAATGTCAAAGGCAGCTTTATAATGTAATGAAAATGCTCTGAATGGAGACTTGGAAAAAGATTCTTTTGCTGTTACATATTGGTACATGTAATACTGCACCAAGAGATATCAGAGCTTTGATCTTACACGCACCTAAAAATATCCAACTTCAATAGAGCACTCATACAATTCTTTTCCCTCACAATGAACCCATATGTTCTTTCAGCACAAAAGAAAATTAGCTTTTACTGCTCAAAATTAAATGCTGGAGAACAAGCCAAATATAGGTCATTTCTAGCAGGGCTGTGATCCTGTTAGATAACAGACAGCTAAGAAGGCTCAGGTCCGGGCAGCACACGCATGGAAGACAGCCAGAGGGTTGAAGAAAGCTGTAATTTGGTAAATAAATTGGAAATGGGCCAAGTGATGCAACCCAGTATTGAACTGTGCCCTTCCAGTGTTGAAAGGCAACTTCTCAGTCCAGAGGCAGGACACAGTGGCATGAAAACTTGTGGTCACTTATGATGACGTAGCACTTGTAAAGGAAGTTTTATCAGCCCCGGTGTCCCAGATTTGTTGCAATTTCAGTAATGATATTCCACTGACCTACATTTCCCTTGCAGTGTGAGCTGGCTGAGGCTTTCCTCCTGTTTGTGCCTCAGTGACAGTTCATTGTTGCTGTGTGTTGACAAACAGCTGTTGTGCTCTACCCAGGAGATGTGTGTGCACCACACACACCATTTGATAGCTGTGATACAATAAACCCCAGGAAAAGGGGGGTTGGAGATATGGCTATGCACCTTTCTCAGCCACCATGTCTTTTGTTGTGTCTGTACAGTACACCTTTGGAATCTATGGAGGGGTCTTTGGGACCTCCTGGGACACTGTTTTATGGGTCAATCATATTACTGTTAGATTTAAATGACAATAGGAAGAGCCTGTATTTTTTTATATAAAAATTGTTATATAACTGTTTGGTGGTCAGGTACTGGCACAGGTTGTTCAGAGAAACTGTGAATGCCCCATCCCTGAAAGTGTTCAAGTCCAGGTTGGATGGGGCTTTGAATAACCTGTTTTAAGTGGAAGATGTCCCTGCCCACGGCAGAAGGGTTGGTAGTAGATGATTTTGAAGGTCCCTTGCAACCCAAACCATTCTATGATTCTATGATAATTTATTTTGTATAAGACTTTCTACACGCCTATTAAAAAAAAGAAAAGGACAACCTTTTGTCTTTTTTTTGGTAAAAATGCTACTTTTACCTGTATTTTCTACACATGTAAACAAAGGCACAAACTTCTTCTGACATCAGCTTATTGTTACATTCATCTACCTTTCAAGCCAGGCCAGCAGTTAGGGTTTGATGTGACAGACCTTAACCTCCAGTGGTCATTGCCTATGAAAGTGGTTTGGAATGGACAACAAACTGATTGCCAAGACAAAGGTGAAGTGAGGTACTTGCAGTGGCTTGAGAGCAATGATGCGTTACCGGGTAGGTGTAAGTGAAAATATAAAAGACAATGGAGAAGGCAGGAGACAAGAAAGATGAAAAAGAGGGCAAGGGGGTCTAATGAAAACTTAATGGGTTTGTGCTGGTGACTGGTACTCCTCTGTCACAGCAATCTTCAGTGTGAAGCAGCAAAACTCTTCTTGCTGTATGTAATCGTGCCAGGGAGAGCGTGTAACAAATAGGAAGAGACAAGGCTGTATGCATTCACAATAAAGCCTTATTCTTGAATTTCCCCTTTGTGGAAAATATCAACCCAGAAGCTAATCTGAAGTTTTGGTAGGGCTGAGCTCTGTCACCAGGTGTACTCCCTGATAACGTGGAGCATGGAGCCATGGGGCTAGAGTGGCTCAGCAACGTGATTCAGAAACTCTTGCCTGTCTGTCAAGAGTTAAATGTCTCTTCCATGCTGGCTGAGGTGGTCCCAGGTGATTCCTGTTAATGGGCTGTTTCGAGGCTGACATGAAATTAATTTGTCATCCTAAACCAACAGCAGGTCAATTGAATATCTTCCTCCCATGGTGAATGATGCAAGACATTACAGAAAGGAAAAATAAAAGGAATATGGAGCACCTGTCTCCACTGCAGAAACGATGTCTCTTGCGGGACCTTTTCAGTGCCAAACAACTACATTTTCCATACACACATACTTGGAAAGAGGCTTCAGTTTACAGTGCAGCCACAGCCAAGTCACTTCTAAAACTATGGTGAAAAAACAGGAGGAAGAAATCAAATAGGGTAAAAAATAAATATTGAGGTAAGTCAGGAGCATGCAGCAAACAGGCTAGTTTTCTATCACCAGTTTCTTGGTCTGGCTGAGGTGTGTTTTCACTTGGGTTACACTCTGGAGAATGACCAACCCACTCCTATTACATTGGTTTCTTCTAGGGAAATGAAATATTAGCCTATTTTCTTAACTTGTGTATTAAGAAGACAAGTTAATTTTTCACCCCTCTAGTGAATTATTATATGATCAGTTCATATGAGAGATGTCCCAGGAGTAAGAAAATGAGTCATAACTCACAGGAGGTGAAGCTACAAGTGAGTAATGAAGAATATGAAGATCATTCTTTCCCCTCAGTGCCTGCACAGGCTTGTTCTGCAATTAAAAGGGCAGGGGAATGGGTAAATACACAGTCAAGCCACGAGTCATCTCTGTATGCTGTGATCTTTGGTAAAAAGCCTTACAAAATTTATTTTTGTTGGAAATGAATATGTGCAGCTATAAAACATATTAAAAACCCTTTCTCTTTCTACCTAAGAGCTTCATTAGCGTGCCGAGTTATGGAGCAGCTCTTACAGGAGAGTTTCCTGAGGACATGACAGTGACTCATTTAAGAGCTCTGTTCCTTTCCATTGCTGTATGCCCACTGTCTCTTCCTCAGGAGGTCCAGAAGAGTTTACTCTGTAAACTCAGCTTCCAAAAGACGCATTGAAAATGAATTCTAAGCCCTCACTATTGTGGATGTGGTCTGTTTGGTACAGGGGGAAATTCCAGACTGAATGAAATATGCTTTTAAATGTCCTGACTTGCCTTAGTTCTCCATCACCTGCTCACAGGCTACCCATTTTCACTGCTTCAAATTCCTTCCTTACCCCATCTTATTGCTTGCAGTACAGCAGTCAGGGTCTGACCTGCTCTTGCTGCAGGTTGAATTCCATAAGATGCAAAGACCTGATTTCAAGAAGATCGCCACACTTCCAATGCTCCTTCCAGCACAGCTGCTAGTTGCAAGGCTGTAAAGATGACCCTTCATTTTCTTTTCAATGTGTCATAAAGTCATAGAATCTCAGAATGGTTTGTGTTTGAAAGGACCTTAAAGATTGTCTAGTTCAATGCCCCTGCCATGGCAGGACATCTTCCACTAGACCAGGCTGTTCAAAGCCCCATCCAACCTGGCCTTGAACACTGCCAGGGATGTATTCCAACCCCCTGCATTGGACATTTTTTAAGCACAGATAGAGGTATGACTTTTGCACTGAATCTGGCCTCTCATAGAAAGAGAGTGTAAGTAGGTTTTATAAATCTGCTTATACTGGAAAACTAAGTTTTGATATCTCAGGATGAAATGGGAAGTCCCTGTGTGGACAGTAGTTTACACTGAAAAGCACAAAGTTGAGGATATCTTCAAAGACTCTGAACCTGTAAGGTGCATTTCTCCACACATCTGCAAGATTTGCTTTTTGATGTAATAAAACTAATATTTTTTGGAAGTATGTTGTCTTTTGTTTGAATTATCTTCTGACTAGGCCAAGGCAATCTCAAAGGCATCTAGTTTTCTTGCTGCTACAGTGTTTGGGACAAGAAGTCCTTGCTCTCTGAAATTCAAATATCCCTAAACCCGTGGAGAAATGTGCCTCCACCAATTGTCTCAATATTTCCTTTGTTGTTTCTTGATAGCAATCTTATATCTGCATTAATGTACTGGCTATAAATTTGTTATAAATATCAAGGAAGGATGCAGATGCAAAAGGCCACTGACAAGAGCAATCTATAGACTTACATCATCTTCAAAACTGTATCCAGTTTACTGAAAATTCAGTATAAGTCCATTTGCTCAGCCTGTTTGATGACCTTTTACGTAGTATGCCACAGTATGACTGTTAGGGAAAGAGAAGGAGCAGTAAAAAGATTTTCTCATAGACAGGGCTCAGACTGGCAGCAAATCTCAAGAAAGCGAAAACCTCACACCTTCTGACATCATCATCTAAATACAAGGGTTGTCCTTCGTGCTGTGAAAGTCAGCAGCAACTGCTACCCCTCCGTGAATACTGAATGAAACAATTTGTTACTGAAGGGACCTCTCTAGATCTATCTAAAAATCACAACCATAGGCCTGGAAGCAGACATACACGCAAAACTTGACACCATCAACACTACAAGGGTTTTCTCATTCTAACGATGCTTGGTGGATTCTTCCTCAGCATTTGGAAAGGTGCTTAAACAGGTTTTAAATAGCAACGTGTCAAAATCACCAAGTACACAAGGCAGCTTCCTTCCACCCTTTTAGCAGATTGGACACTTCGTACCTTTTGGAGACAGACATAATACATGAAAGTTGTTCTTCCCTTACTCTACAGACTTGGACTAAATCAAATGCTAGTACATCTACGTGTACACTTGGATATTTTACCTTCAGGGTGCCTGACGGTCATATAGGGCCCCTCCCATTTTTCAGATACATCCTGTTTGCTAAACACATTTTTCTTATTATAGGCTACTGATTTCAGTTGCATTCCACAACAAATTGCCCCTTGAGGTTAACAAATACAATGAGAACAACCTACTTAAGGTAACTTGAATTTTGAAGGCTCCTAGAAGCAGTTTCCAGCTGACCTTATGCTCCTATCAGTATGATCAGTTTTCCTCAAAGCCACATTCTTCCCTTCCTAACAGCAATATTTTAACCCTGCACCTGAAAATAGTGCAAAGAGCTTAAGAACAAGCAACTGCTCAAATCATATTTAGCAGAGTCATCATACCTGCTTCAGAGGTCACCAGCAGTGACACTTGTAATATTAAGTTCATAATATTAAAACACTGAACAATGCAGAAAAGTATGTTTCGATTATTCAAAATAAAAGGATACAGAATTCCAGTGTATCAATCTTTTGAAATTAATACATGCATTAGGAATCATGGAATCATGGAATAGTTTGTGTTGGAAAGGACCTAAAAGATCATCTCATTCCACCCCACCTGCCATGGGCAGGGACACCTTCCACTAGACCAGGTTTCTCAGAACCATATTCAACCTGACCTGGAAAACTTACAGGGATGAAAATACATATGTATTTCACTGAGGGAAAAAATAATGCTCCTCTAAGAACATTGGATATACAGATTTTTTCTAGGATACAAATTCTATACTGCCTATTCATGTTTCATGAAATATCCTGTAATTGTTGAGGTTGGTTGTCTTATTGGGGGATGTTTCTAGCATTTGTGGTGAATGACAAATCCATTACCAGGCAGCACACTGGAAATGGAGCCTTGCAAAGTCAGAGAAAACATGGCACTCTGACTGGGATACAACTCATTCAGCTTTAGCAGCCCGGCACAGGAAGGGCTATGATGCAGCAGGGCTGTAGTTCAGGCTTGATATGATCACTAGTAACCAAAATTTTGCTAAGAAATCCGGAAATTCTGTTTGACTTCATGCAGCAAGACTGTGGTCCAAGTGATGCAGACATTGCCACTCCCAATATGCACTATGTGTGGCTTGCACTCTTAACTGCTTTTGATGCCACTGTGACATCTAAGTGAGGTCAGGGAGAGCCAGCAAAAAACACCAAGCCATAATGTGACACCTGCCATCAAGCTAGTTATTAAGCAATCTAAATTGGAGAAACATATTGTGAAGGTTTGGCTATTACAGAAGTTTCACTCGTATTTTTGTGCTATCTCAAGCATGAGATAAGACTCCATATATTCTCTGAGAAGTAATAAGATGCAAAGTCTTGCCCTATCAGATAATTTTCAACTTATTCTCCCAAGTGGATTTTCTAGTTTCTAATACACAGTTGACCTAAAAGCACAGTTTTCCTCTCAGCAGGGGAATTTTTGAGGCAGCACTCTATTACATAGCTGTTTATTTGCATGAATCTTATGAAAAAAATTAAGTTGAGCCATTATGTCTGTGCCAAACTTGTCTCAGTTAAGCCCATCTTTTCAGAGACTCCTAGAAAGCAGAGTGAAGGAAGGAGAAGCTGACATGCAACGTGACTATAGCAGGCTTTTTCCTGAAATGCCAGACTAAAACTTCCCCCTAACTCATAGACACTGTCTGGTTTACATCACAATGTTCTGAATGAGCTCATTAGAGTGTGGGATGCAGTGACACCGAGCTCAATGCTGCATCTGACATGCAGCTTCCTGCCCCAGAGACACTACTGCAGGTCCAATACCAGAGCAAAATTGAAATTTTATGGCTTAAGCTATAAAGAAGGCAAGACTTATGGCTTTGGAACACTGAGGAGTTATGAGCGCCAAATAAGCTACTATCTCTTGGATGAGATGTATTTTTGGAAGGTAACTGCCCATGTGCTTGCTCCTAATCTGTCCCAATTGCAAGGTAACAGAACTTAGCCTAAAAGTCTTTCAGTGAAGTTTAAGCTTCAGTGCATTACATCAGTTTTAGGGTGGGCCATGAGCATGCCTCACAACTGTGCCAGTGGCTCAGAGTCAGTGATAATTTGTTAAGCCATGATCATGCAGCTGTGGAGCTGTGAGTCCTCAGCCTGTGAACTAACTGTTCCTTCCAGCAGCAAAACCCATGCATCACATCTCCGGCAGAAAGCACAAAGGGAAAGGGATAATAGAAAACTGGGTAAATACAAATGGTTTGCCAGTGTCATGGCTCTACCCTTAATTTTTTTTTTTTTAATGGATGATTGTGGTACAGGCAGCACGAGCTTCTAATATAGAAGCATGACAACTAAATTAACTACCATTATCCTCTGCTTTGCTTACTTGAGGCTTGTGCTTACATTTGCCAAAGAATTCAAGCAAGGGTTAAAAGAATGCATCTGCTCTGCACTAGTTGGTTTAGTTTCAAATTGATTTAGTTAAACCAAAGCACAATCTCCTAACTAGTTGAATATACATGTTTCTGACACTGTGCAGGCTTACTTCTACCTAACCCTTCTGCAGGCAAGTGTCACACTTTCTATAGCTAAAGGACAATATATATCATAAGAAAATATTTACTTGTTTGGATTTTTGTTTATTTGCGTTGGGGTATGTTGTTTTTTTTTTTCTAAGTGGAAAACGTTGAGACATGAAGGACGCACATGCAGAATCATGGAATCATAAAACGGTTCGGGTTGGAGAGACCTTAAAGATGGATCACGGAGTTCCAACCCCCTGCCATAAACATCAGTTAATTTTTTTAAACACTCAAAAGCATCTATACTGGATTCAGAGCATTGTAAACACAGTTAAAGTCTTCATAGGAAGATAGGTATTGCCTAGGTGGACTGTCAAGAGATTCAAGATGGGAATAGCTTCAAAATGCACAGATGATATTCTTGGACTTAATCTTCCCACACGGCCTTCACCCTCCTTACAAACACCGCTTTTATTAAATAACTGGTTTCTTTCATAACCACTGTAGCTGATTAAAGTAATGGTTACTGGCCAAAAAAAGTCATGTCTAATCCATTTAGTCCAGATGCAGCCAAAAGTTTTGAAGTTTGCAGTGTTTTCTTAAAAACTTCCAAAAAAAAAAAAAAAAATTAGGTGTGTGAAAGAATTTACTGAGAACATTGCAAAGATACTTCAGGAAAACATAATGAATGTAACACGACTGTTCTTTGGGTTTTATTCAGAATTTGGGATCTACAAATGCATATCAGAAGATCAGGTCTAAACTGTCCTCTACCCAATTATACTAGTGGCATATAGAGGTTAAAAAAAAAATTAAAGAAAATAAAATAAATCCCATTATTAGACATTTCCTTCCAAATTAGTGAAGGCAAAGTTAATCAGGATTCATTAACCCTGCATTTTGGTGCCTCAGTCCTGTGTAAATAAGAGAAAGACAATGTATAATGATGCAAATTTGGGTGTGATCAGCCATGAAGAGAGGAGAATGGGAAGTGCTTGTTGAACCTTACTAATGTGAGGCTTTTTGGGGAGCGGTGTGAAATAAATGAAATAGGCTCTGGAAAGTGGTGTCCTACTGAGTAACATTTCCACAGAAGAAAATTTGCACGATGACCAGCTAACTGTCTGTACGGCTCATTCTGTCACAAAAGAAAAGGGTCCCTTAAAATTTAATAGGACTGGAACAAATAGAAATCTTTAGAAGGGTTTAAGACAAAATTAAGACAGAAGACTTTAAGACAAAGAGATGGAATAATCCCCTTTACATGAAAAACTTAATGACTGGGATCCTTTCTATGCAATTTTAACTTGGTCAAAGGAATTTAATAAAGATTGTGTATTTCAAGAAAGATTTCTGTAGGGAAGCTTAAATTTCTATAAGAAAGTTAATGTTCTTTTTTTATAGTCCGTGCCACATTTCCAGGGGGATTAACAGAACATTGTGGCTACAATAACTGAAAACAGAATTGTTTTGCTTTGCAAAGTGGTTTGATGAAGCTCACATATACAATGTAGTTACATTGTGTAAGCAAAGCCTTGCACCTTCAGGGTTTACAGAACACACAGAGAAACCAAAATCGCGTTCTGTGCCTTTAATACTCTCCCAGGCAAAAGTAGATAACCACAGATAAAAGGACAAAGTCGAAGGGTTTGGCTGGTGAAGAAATTAGACAGGGAAGGTTGCAAGATTAAATAAGACGAATATTGCTGCAGTCTCTTATTTCAGTAAGTCAGATAAATCAACTCCCCTGCGTCTCTCCCGTAGCCCTTTTTTATTTTGTTTTTTTGGCATCACATTTTTGCCCTGTTGCCAGAATGATGCAGAAAAAAAGCCCCACCACTTTTATGACAGCAAAAAACATTCTTAGGGAACCTATTTTTATTCTTTGTTTTATTCCATTCATATTTAGAATCATAGAATATCCTGAGTTGGAAGAGATCCACAAGGATCATGGAGTCCAACTCCTGGCCCTGCACAGGACAGCCCCAAGAATCATGCCATGTGCTTTACAGCATTGTCCAAAAACTTCTTGAACTTTTGAACATCAGGCTTCGTGCTGTGATCACTTTCCTGGAGAGACTCTTCTAGAGCCCAAACTCCCTTTGAGTGAAAAAGTTTCTGAGTTCTGAAGTTTCTGAAGCTACAAAATACTTTTTCTCTTTGTGCCTCAGAAGTAATCATTTAGGATGTAGAAGCAATTATTTAGAGTGTGGAATTATTGAAATAGGACATCAAAAAAGTTCAGGAGCTGTCAAGTCTTTTACACTAATGTCTGTATTTCCCTTGATGAGTACCTTCTCTGTTTCAGTAGATATCATGTTTGTTACTTTCAGGTCCATCTATTTTCTACAACTTGAAAACCCACAATTAACACCTTAATTATGAAATGTCTTCTGCTTGAATTTCTCTGAATCTGGAAATGAACTTGACTGGCTGCAAAAATACTCCTTATTGTTATACTAGAGTCACTCATAAGGTGAAAAATCAGCAAAGCAAAACCAGTGGATACCAATAATCTACAAGGTTTATAGTTCTACTCCCTCCAAAAATAGTAAGAGTTTGAAAACACTGATGGAAAAAAGAAATACTAGGATAATTTCATAGAATCCTAGAATGAATTGAACTGTAATGAGCCTTAAAGGCCATCTAGTTCCAACCCTGCTGCCATGGGCAGGGACACCTTCCACTACCCCAGGTTGCTCCAAGCCCCATCCAACCTGGCCTTGAACACTTTCAGGGATGGGGCAGCCACAGCTTCTCTGGGCACCCTGTGCCGGTGTCTCACCACTCTCACAGGAAAGAATCTCTTCCTAACACCTAATCTAAATTTTCCCTCCTTCAGCTTAAAGTCATCCCCCCATGTCCTATCATTGCAAGGCCTTATCAAAAGTAGCAATTACTATGGCACTGTGTATGGCATTTTTCTGAATGGACTTCGTGTCACCTCAGGGCAATCTGACTTATCCACTGTGTAAGTCCAGGTATCTGCAATATTAGACTTCAGCTGAGAAGACAGAAGGGACAAGTGCAAAATTAGCAAGATCTGATAAAACGGACAGTGTCAGAAATGAATTGCAGTCTGCATAATTTGTGTGATCTGCTCAGCTAATTATATTGGCATTCAATAGCACTATCTAGTTAAGGACCTGTCAACATGTTTTCCAGAAAATGTTATTTGCTGGATTTTATAACATAGTTGTAAGGAAATAAATTCTAGACTGAATCTTGACACACATGGCTAAGTGCTTAAGAGGTATTGGTTTCTACCAAACAGCAGATAAACCGCACTCAGCATTTAAACAGTCAACACTGGCCAGCATGGCAAGTACAGAAAAGTGGAGAATTTTTTATTTACAGCAGGAGATAACTGCATTACCTGAGCTATGTGATTGTGACTTTTAATGGAGGAAAGTAAATAAAATAGATTTTGGTAATTTTTCACTTATATGATAAGTAAATATGCTTCATATCCTTTATTTTTATTTAACTTTTTCTTGAATGTAGGTGACTTTATTTATCTAGATCATTCTATGTTCTTATGCCCCTTCCTTTCTTCCCATCTCCTCCCTGTCATGGCTTTAAATTTTCAAATTTCAGAATGAAACACTTTGTAAAGTGCTGGTTAATGTGCTGGCAAAGTGATACTGAAGTTCACCTCACAAAGTTAAATTTCAAAATTCATGCTGCTGATAAAAAATCCTTAGCCTGGAAGAAAACACCAAATGCAGACCGTATCATCCTCTTGTTGCTACCAATCTGTTCAAATCTACATCTATAAGCACTTAAGGCAAATGCCAAGCATAGGAAAAAGCAAGTGAAAACAGCAATGTTTCAAACACGTGATGATGAAAAGCTATGAAAGAAAATGTTAGCTAGTTCAGTAACAGGTGCTGTCCCTGTGCTGCTTTACATTTCTGAAGCTTAACTCTTAATGTCTCTCACTGGTACTTATGCTCTTTATTGAACAAATGCATATTTCCCTGTGCTTAGGAAGTGTATTCGTTGCAATATTCAGGGTAAACAGAGCAGGAGAGCCTTGTTACTGTAGTGTTCAGCATCTATCACCAGAAGAAAAATGATAACATTTTTACATGATTTTGAGGTGTCAGTTAGTGATGTCTGCTTATCTATATTCATGCCTGTTCTTAACAATGTATTTTTCAGTGTTTTGTATTATTTACTTTTTTGATTTTTTAAGTGCATTTTTTTTTAATTTTCCATGGCAGTAATTTTCAGTGCCATGAATTTGTTCCCTTCAGTAGGAAATGAATTCCAGATACCACACTTTGAACTCTTGCTCTGGAGAGACGGTAAGACCCCTTTCCATCTGGATTGCTCTTTGCAGTATGTGGAACCCATTCCCATTGTGGCAAAGACAATAGTGTTAATTTTTGCATAGAGCTTCATCCAATGGTAGAAATGGAAACACATCTGGGCTGTGTCTCAGAACATTTACAAGCTACTTTTTGAGGTAGCATCTATCTAGATGATAATTG
Organism: Origma solitaria; assembly: GCA_013397895.1. Classification (NCBI taxonomy): domain Eukaryota; kingdom Metazoa; phylum Chordata; class Aves; order Passeriformes; family Acanthizidae; genus Origma; species Origma solitaria. The sequence continues at coordinate 1,131,385 of VZRL01000194.1, read as the reverse complement.
CTTGTGTTGAATCAAAGTATTGCATGTTTTTGACAAATCACGCTAGAAATATTTCTTTTTTGTGGAGTTGCTGATTTTCAATGCCAGAACCTCACTTTTCAAAGCTGGAAAATTATTTTCTTTTTCTTATATTGTTCTTCCCTTTTCTTGTTTCCCTACAGAGGGAGTTTGTGGGAGGATTGACAGACAAAACCGAGGATTCAAAATTTTGACCTTGAACAGTGTTGCCTTTAAAAAAACAATGCTAGCGGCTTAAATTAATAAAATTTGAAGCAGGGGTCTGAATGTAACCTTTCCTCTTAGTTTCTAAAACCAGAACCAGCAAAATAAATATCTCAGTCTTGCAAATTTCCTTAAGGTTTTTGAATTATTTTATCTCTTCAGGAAGCATTTCTCAGATGTTCCATCAGTTTTACCCCCTGGCTCCCTGGAGATTGAAGAGCTAATTGTTATTTGCACTTTCAGCAAGGCTTGTACTGTTCTCCTGGCATCATAGTCATGAAGTCTTATTACAATTCTTGTTCTTCTTTTCTCTGAGACTATCCCAAAGGTCCCCAATGGGTGGGTAATGAATGATAATATACTCAGGTTGCAGCCAGACTGTGTGTATATATATACATATTTAGAAGACTGCTTGCAGTACAGAAGATTTAATAACATTCACATTGCTCTGACTTCTTCTTTGGCCCATGACCTTGAGGAGAAATTATCTTCAAAACTGTATTCCTGTTTCTGTTCTGCAACTTATGCTCTAACAAGCAGAAACAAATGGTGTTCAAAGCCAAGGCTGTTGAAAAATGTTAAAGATTTTTCAAGAAAAATTGGCTGTAATGACTCAAAGAACGATACAATACCCACATATAAATGTTTTTAAGATTTTTTTAAAGTAGGGAAACACATTTAGCTAAAAAACCTGCATGAATTTTGGCTAGAATTTTTGCAAAGAATACGATTTAGATAGCTCTAGTCCAGCTGAAGGGAAAGATATGTGGATGCCTTTAATTTTCATAATCCAAATGATTAGAAACAAAATATTTTTTAAAATAAAAAATTAACCTGGAATAAATACTAGCAGTAGTAATATCTTACCCAACTCCTTTCTGTGAGTTAGGTAGGTCCTAATTGGCCAAATAGAAGTGTGATACAGAGAGTGGTGGGTTTTCCCCCTCTTTCTGCATTATCCTGTTTCCATCTATAAACTGTGTTTTGCCTTTCCTACAGCTGTGCTTAAAGTGCTGGGAGGGAAAATGAGCAATATTTTTCCTTAAGCAGGAGATTCCTGAGCTGTTTCCTACTGTCTTTTGCCAGAGACAGGATACTGGGCTAGAGGGACAGGTGGTTTGATCCCATATGATCATTCTTATAAATGACATAACTTGTCTGGAATCCTATTCAGTAAAACATCCTGGGTAGAGGAAGTTTATCTTTAAGCTGCGTCATGCGAGGGATGTGGTTTATGGTTCTCCCCTGGTGCAGCTCTTAGCAGAAGCAGCAGCAAGGGAGAGAGATAAGCAGCAGCAAGGGAGAGAGATAAGCAGCAATGAAGGGATGAGGTGGAAGCTGTAAGGGTGAGAGGGTATAGAAATGTCTTAACCTATTTATGGCAATATCTCATGCAACTTCAACATTAAGTCATGGTTTCATCTTAGAAAGCTCTTCATGGCAAAAGAGTTACAGCCTTGCTTCATCCCAGCTGTGCTACCCCTCTGAGTTTCTGTACTATGGTAAAGCACTTCTCTCCTATACATCACTAGCTGTGATGGTAATTGGGATGGATAAATGATCCTGTTTTTAGAAAACAAACCACTGAAAAGCAGTCGGCTTTTAAAAATTTTTTTGTTTGCCACTAAATGAGAAGCATGGTTGTGTTCCCACTTAGAGCAGCTCTGCAGTGGTTTTGGCTCAGCTGAGGGGATAACATGCTTCACTGAGTAGACAGGGAATATTTTAAGTTCCTACTGACACAAACCCCTCTGCAACGTAAAACAATGGCTCCTGACATGTGCAACAACCCTTAAACAACCCTGTTTAGCTTTATAACCACATTCACCAGCTGCATTACAACTTGTCAGAAGATTTCCAATTCATGGACGAAACCCAAGGATTTATGTTTCATTGGGGTACAAGTCATGTCTGTCTCTTGCAACATAATGGGAAGTCATATATTTATTACTAAATGCTGGATAAATTTTGCTTGGTAATTGTCCTGCCCCTTCAACTTCCGACTCCTTAGTAACTGGGTCTCTGAATTCAGGCATATGCCTGTGATGCCCATAGTTGACTGAAGAGCAAAGGGTAAAGTAACATCTGTCACCTTTCCATTATCCTGTAGTGATATCCTGATAATGTCTGATAGCCAGAGTTATGATGTCTGGGGTTGTATGTGCTCTCTTTGAATTCAGACCTGACCTACAAGCACAACTTTGGAGACAACAAAAGGGAATTCAGAACTAAAATTCAGTACAGAATAGGAAGCTTGGCTCTAGGTTTTTACTGTTGTACAGGGAATTTAAGCTTACTGTACTCATTAAAGATGTAGAACTGATTTAGGTTGCTCAAGATTTCTTGTGCCATTTGACATGTCCTAGGGCAGCCAAAGTGCACACCAAATATTGGTGGACATGACACAGATATCGTAGAAGAGTTGTGTCTCCTAGAGGAGCAGCCGGAAGCCTGATAAGACCCTAAAGGGTATCACACACAGTCTGAGATCTCTACATGTGGAGCTGAATGAAGTATTTAATGTACACATAGATACCTCCAAGCAGCAACACAAATTTATTTGTTTTAAGCTGGAGCTGAGTCACACACCAGATGTCTGCAAGGGAAGTATCAATCTGTGAAATATGAGCATACACTGAGACATGTCTAGGTCCTAGCTTTGAGACATTGGTAAAATTCACCAAGGTAAAGCTCCAGACTGAAAACTAGGACATGCTGAAAGTATGTGTGTATATATATATATACGCATGTATGTATGTAAAAAAAAAGAAAAACATTTATGTATATGTAAAAATATATATGGGTGGCTTTTTTTTTTTTTTTTTGGTAAGAAGTGGATCAACATCCTTTCTCTTGAAATAGAGTGAAAAATATTTCCTATTCATTAAAGCCTGAAAAAGGCCTCTGCACTACTATCTCAACCCACTAAAAATATTGAATCAGGGATTTCAAATGTGGCTTAGCACTGCCTGAGTCTTGTTCTGGCTCTTGTAAGGAGTTAAGCAGTCAAGGAGGAAGGAGGAAAGCTCAGTCAGTGAAGAGCTCCTTTATAAGCACTAAGATTCTTGGCTATTCCGAGACAATAAAAACTGACTTAAAATCCTTATAACGGATGTCTTGTTTATTCACTGCTCCTGTAAAACCATACCTCCTTAAAAGCAGTCCACAGCTTTCTTTTTCACACCATCATATTCCATTCCACTAAGATCAATGACAAAATTTCTGCAGCTTTTAGAAGAGGAATTAGCACAATATAAAGATATCTCCTCTCATTTCTGTCTAGTATAACAACACAAATCTATTGTGTAGCTTTTTTCAAAACATTTCTCATTCTGGTCTAAATACTTTTGCCATGATATCACAGCTCCTAAAAGAAAACAGGCTTAACATTACTCCCTCCTCACACATAAAACTGTGGTATATTCATCATTGCATTTGAGTCATTTTTTGGTACCTATTATTTAAACATTCTGTTCTTTGGCCACTCTATTCTTCATGCAATCAAGAAACCTTTTGCTAGCACAATATCCATGGTTTTATATAACCAAGCCCTATTCAGACAAGCCAACATGTTAGACCTCTTTTACTGCAGCTGCACTAAACTGCATACAAAATGTAAAACACTGGCCAAGACATTGAAAAAAACCCAAAAATGGGCTATTTTTAGTGTCCAACTTGATACATTTACAAGAATCCAGAATTGAGATGACGGGTTGCTGCTCTATTTTCTTTTGAAAGATGGACACTAAGATATCTCAGGCTGAATGTCAGATGTGAATTGTCAGATCCGTTTTGCATTTCATTGCAGCTATAATGCTATGTGAACTCCAGAGTATTTGGATAATATCTGAACATCTCATATATTCAAGAGCATTTCAGCTGATTTCAACATACCAGATGCTTCATTCAGTAAGACATGGCCTTACTAAAGCTGAGTCTAATTTCAGGCATTGCACAAAATGAAGGGCTTAAATGGAAGAAGTTGAGCTGAGCAATGGTGGGAAAAAGAAGAAGATGGATCATATATGCAGGATCAAGCAGCAATAATCTTCTTCCTTGCTGTGTAAGAGTTAGCCATCTGCTTGTTTTCTCCAAATTCTGTTTTGGGGAAACTGATCCAAATACGCTCCCTAACCACAGACCTCTTGTTTTGCCTGTGAAAATGAGGACAGGAACTGATTTAGTCATGGTGGGAGGAATACAGATTTGTGATAGAAACGGTCTTGGGTCTTGGTTGGGTTTAGTTTGTTTATTTGTTTTCTGTTTTATTTATACATTTTGTATATGATTCTTCCTTTTCGTACATGGGTGGGAAGGACTTATAATGGATGAACAAATTCCTAACATGAGCACTTGAAGGATTACATATGACAACACTGAGAATTGTATTTCACCATTTCCCTATTTCTGTAATTTTTTCAGCAAAATCCCGGGAAAATAGTTGCTCCAGGGACAGCATGGAAGCATCAATCTTCAAGTTACTCCTTTTGGATCAAAATGATGTATCAGGTTCCTAGTGGTTCATGGGTTTCATTTACTGTCTTGAGCTTTGTGGTCTAGAGACTTTTTTATACTTTACTGGTTGAAATTGTATTTTTGCCTAGTCACACAACCTAGTCACACAATCTAAAAAACTAGATGACTAGTTTACCTCCAAGAAAAATGTGGTAGGTGAACAAGCTTAGCTTTGCTATGGGTCCAAAATATAAGTTTCATCTGGTTAAGGTAATGAATGGAGTTAATAAAAACAGCAAGGGACCATGAGTAATAAAGCTGACTAAAACTCTGTAAAATGGATCAGAGAATCAGGGAAAGACAATTTCTATGACCTGGGAAGAAAAGATGATCTAGCTTTGTGCAGTGCAATCTGTGCGTGGCCATATCTGACAGTTCCTACCTTACTGTAATGTTGTAAAATCTTTGCAGGACTCACTCTTTTTAGTAGCTATATCTCAACACTGCCTCATGGGACGATATTCTGTACACCAAGACTCAGGTCGTGCCTTGAAATGTAGCTAAAGAGAGAATGAGCAAGGAGTACAAGAAGTGAACACCACAGGAAGATTTTGCTGCCCTATTCCTTGATCCAATTTTTTCCCAGCTCATGTAAAGCTCCCAGCATCATCTGTTTGGATAGTTACTGTAGTAATAGTAGCCTTTACACAACACATGAGGAATGGGAGGTGTTAGGTCATGGGCTGGCTACCCACCAGTTCAAAGCCCATGTGTGAGGCACCACGCTTCCTCACAGACAATCAAGCTGTCAGGAGACAGCATTTTGTTCCTGGCCACCACATGCCCACCCAGCTGCTTCCCTGCAGGAGAAAACTGACTTCATGGGGCAGAGGAATTGGGAGCTCTATTCAGGAACTACTCTGAGTCACACTCTGAAAGCCCCAACTGGCTTCGCTCGTTTGGTGTTTCAGTTAGAAAGCAACAAAATGTAGTTTCATCCAGTCTCTCTCCTCCAACTTCTCACCAAATAGGTAAGTCAGCTCAAAACCGAGTTCCTAGATCCTAGCTCTTTCTATCTGAATGTACGGTGAATGGCACTAGTGCAGATCTCCAGCTGCTTCTAACCTGCTGCAGGATGGACACCCTGAGAGGATGAAGCCATGCAGTGACAAGACTGTTTCAACAGAACGTGACCTGCAGGTCACACTGCACAGAATGGTGCCTGCTGACTTGTCTGGCTGGGAGGTGTAACTTTGTGAAGTACATTACATCTGGCAGAATTACACTTCAGTCTTCTGCTTTGCTGTGGGAACTTCTGGGTTCTATTGCTTTGACAGTTAGTTGAGAATAACTTTTTTCGTCTGTAGGCAAATTTAGGATACCTTTTCTCCTCATTAACACTTTCTTCTGCTCTGTCAGGGCCTTTATTATAACACAGCCTGTGTTTCCAGCTTATTTAGCAAGACTTGAGAACATACTTGCTCCCATAAAACAAGGCAAATGACTCCTTTTTTATTTCTTGGTACTGACACACTGGTTTTGAGACTTTCTGTAATGACGAAAATAGGCTAATGTCTTCATCCTGAGATTATTGTTGGAGGTATTCATAGGCAGCTCAGTTCTCTATCATGTCAGTTCCTCATGCCTGATTATCTTTAATTTTGGACTTTTGTCAAAATCTGAGGGGTATCCAGTGTGATGTATAAATATAAACACTAGACTGCTGACCAAAAGCTTTCACATTATCTGTGAATGTCTGTTATAATGTACTTCAAGGACTCCTTTTTGTCTATAGGGCTGTTGTAGAAGTGGTAACCATCACTATATGAAGGTACGCTGCCTATGCCTTCTGTTCATTTGTCTGACTCATGCCAAAGCACCTTGGAGCCCTGGGTGATAAAGTGTAATCTTTCAGAAGATCAAATATCATAAAGAAAAATACCTTGAGAAGCTCAGAAAACTCAAATGTCATTTTGGTGAAAGCATGTGTCCCAGAGATTGTTGAATTTACATAGACATGAAAACTTTTTTACTAAGATCGACCACCAAGAGTCCTCCTAAATGTAACACCTCAGATGCAGGTGTAATATTTTTAATATTAATTTAATTCTTTTAGTGAGGCACAGGTTTCCTGCCTTCTAAAATAACAGGTGCAGCTTGTCAGCCTTGTCCTGCAATTCTTACTGCAAAGAAGCCTATGAATCTCCACTTTTAACTCTCCCTGGCTGACTCTCCACACAGCATGAAGATGTTGTAGGCTGTTATAGCTACGGTTATCATGCTAGCAGCCTATCTATTCCCAGCAGTACACCTTTTAAAGCTCTTCTCAATTCTCATCTTCAACAAAGCTAGTTTTATTAAGAACATCAGTAAGATGCACTTTCAACCCAAAATGATTTTTCTCTATACTAGTCCTATTACACATTGCATCTTTTCTATTTTTATTTACATGTACAGCTGAGACATATATTCCTTCAAGAAATACAAGCCTTCCCTCACATTTAGCTTGTTTACTCTTCTAATACCTGCAGTCCTTCTACTGAAGATTCCAGAACGCTTCTATCAACAGAATGTTGTATGTATTAGCATCCATCTTAAAAATTTTAAATGTTCCAGTTAATTTCTGGTAGTTGATCCAAACTGTGTCACAACTCTCTCTGCCCCCTTACAGGGCACTTTCTTAACACTGTGCTATCCACAGACTAATGCAATGATGGTGAAATGATGGCTTGAAATTTTTGAAAAGTGGTAAAATCCATTGCAGCTTATTCCATTTTCCAATATACCTGACATTTTCTTAGTTTGTGCAGGTCTTCAACTTTACTCCATGTACTATTCTTGTTTTTCTCTATATTTTCTATGATTTTCCAACTCTCAGCATTATGGATTCTCGACCACATTTATTCTATTATCACCAATACCCTCCATATGCTTCATTCTGAACTGAGTCACCTCTTCTTCTTGGAAAATTAACTCTGTCTCTGGTAGTAGTTTCTAAGTGGCTTTGTTGCATCCATAATCCAATCTCTTAACAGAGACCAATGAAAAAACTGCAATATTGACTCTTCAGCTTCTTCTTTATGAGGTTTATTTAAGTATGCTCACACTCATTTTAAAATCCTTTGAAAATATTTCATATTTCCATAGCGTATGACACATCCTTTTCACTTCTGAAGCACATTTTCATAGTCAATAGCTGACTTAGATGCCAGCAAACTTAATTTGGAAAAACAAAACCTTTTGAATTGCATTTACTGTAGCAAGTGATTCCCAGCAGCCAATGTTTACAGCCTAAAAATTTTGTGTATTTCTGTCAGTTACCATATTTCTAGACAGTTTCAGTTCAGGTTCCTGCAGTTATCATATCACAAAAATCCTGGGGAATTGGAGCATTTCCGGTGACATCTCATCACCTCTGACAGTTCAGCACTTGTCTGAGCAGTACTTCTGGGCCCTCTTTCACAGGTTTGCCAACTACTGAGTGTCTGGTGGTCCCTGCTCATGGCAGGGGCTTGGAACTAGATGGTCTTTAAGGTTCCTTCCAACCTGAAGCATTCACAATTCTGTGATACATGTATGTGGCAGTTTAAGAGTTTGTGGTACAGGATACATCTCCTTGGCAGCTGGTATGGGTTCCCTAATGAAAGGATTTGCTTTGGTCTTTCCTAGTTATCCATGAAGCCATAATACCCCTACTGGGATATGGATATTTTTCACATTTTATAGCTCGTTAGCAGTAGTCCAGAACCAACTAGTGTGATCTGTCTGGGGGGAGCTCTCAGAAACTTCAAAAGAGTGCAGAATATATCAGATCACCGCTTGCAATTACTTGATAAGACTGTGTTGTGTTCTGTTCTGATGATAAAGCCAAGTGATAGTTGCAGTCCTTTAAAGACAAAATGGTCTGGGCTCCAACTACCACGGGTTCCTTCTATCACTGCTGTGTCTCGAGAGAGCATTTAAGTTTTTGTTTTTTTGGTTTTTGTTTTTTTTTTTTTTGTTTTTTTTTTTTCATTTCCTCTGCTAAAATTTCTCCCAACAATAAGAGTAGATGAAAATTCTCACAGCCCACAGTTGTCCCTATTTGCAAGACTTTAAGCACAGTGAAGAGCATACATGATGAATTGTCTCATAGGGACAGTGTTAGATAACATCTTATATTTTGGATTATGAGCTGATGAGCTATGACTCATCAGTTTATCTCACTGATTATGATTTCACTACTACCTTCTGTTTCCCCAGCTGTTGTACTCCCTGGTAGCTGCTTACCTCGGACTGTAAGTCCTTTGGGGCAAGAAGTGTCTTTCAGGAACTGTTGCATCATTTCAGACCAATCTGTGTTACAAGTTACCCTCTCCACTCACGTAGCAGAAAGTAAGTGGTCATATCAGCACTTAACATTGCATGTTAGCTGTCCTCAAAATCCAACTTCATTTTTATTATTTACTGAGGGACCTTTCTCCTGAAAGCATGTTTTACTATCACCTTGGATCTTGCAAAGAGTAAGACCCTGACCTTACAAAGTCCCTCAGAAATTCCAAACTGCACTTGTAACAGGTTAAAGTGGAATGACCCAAAAGCCTAACACACCTCACAACAATGTTAAAGAAGGGAGGAGCTCAAGGAACCCAGAGGATTCTAAATCAATTAATTTTAATGAGGTACTACACTGCATAACAGAAAAGATCTCAAGTGCATTTTTATAAGGACCAGTTTCAAATGTCAGATTTCAAAGTCAGGATTTCAGAACAGCACATTTTGAATTTCGATAATACATCCTTAAGAGCACTTTTGCAAATAGACAGGTTACATTTCCATTTTCATTTCATCTTTCCTGGACTTTGAACTTCTTTCTCTCTCCACTTCCTTTTCCTTATCCAGATATACTTTAAGTTCTTCTTTTTTTTCTTTTTTCTTTTTTTTTTTTTCTGGGGATTTCTTTGGTCCCTACATCAGAAAATTTACATGCCTCTTTTTTTTTCTAAATTTTTCTTTTCCTCTGTCTGATTTACAGCTCTTTTGCTACTGTCATCTCTTGTAAGTATCCATAAGGTACAATAACTTTCTATGCCTCAAGGCTTTTAAGACTTCTATGTAAAGAACTTTCTGGTGATAGACTTGGTTACTACAGGTTTGGGAAATGAAAAGATGCACTTTCCTGTCAGAACAGCAAAATTGGGTATGACCAGCTGAAGCTCTTAGTGGTCTAAAACTGGTCTCATTAACTGATGACCCAATATACAATCAGACTTTCCAGAGCATGTTTCAATTCAAATTTCAGTCACAATAAAGGTTCATTTTAGACTTACCAAACTGAAGCATACCCTGCTAGGATCCTATTCTGCATACAAGGAAATTGCCTACTGAAGTTCTCATCTGCCCATGTTGCACATATCTACAAGGTCAACAGCAATAATCAAAAAAAAAAAAGAAAAAAAAAAGAAAAAGATTTTGTATAATATGCTCAATGGCTGCAAACATTCATATTCCTGTAATATTTTGCTGTTTATGAAAATATTCACAGTAGCATAAGAGAGATTTAACCTAGAAAAGTGATATACACTATATTTGAGTCAATAACTAACTGGTGAGAATTAGGACTAAATTGGGTTAATAGTCTATTCCATGTTTGCAGATTATATTTTGCTGATACTTTTGCTGTCTAATATTAACTATGAAAACATCTGATACTAGCTAATGCTGCAGAAAAAAATTGCCTTAAATACATTAAGTATCTGATCCATTGTATTTAATCTTGTATTCCCAGGTCCTCTGATATAAATTGTGGCACTCTTCTGAGTCTTGTGAAAAGGAGACAGTAATGCCTAGTCTCATAAAGGCAGAGTTACAGTGATATGTTTTGTAACGGGCAAAATCCTGTTGCTATCTAGCATTTTACAGAACATTGTGAAAAAGTATTGCAGGAATTACTGGGTTTTTTTTTTTTGGTTAAAATTGTAACACCGTCTTAGAATGACAATCTGCCTTCCCAAGTTCCATCTGGAGTTTCCCTTGAATAAATATTCCTTTCTTCTCAAATTTGTGAACTAAATTATTCAATGATATTGCTTTGTGATGTTAAACAGCTGTTGTGTTTCACCCCTAAAAGCACATTTCATTGACGGCTGAAGCAATTCTTTCATTTAAGCTTTATTTTAAAAATGTCCTCTATACCTTGAGCTAAATGCAATATATGCATAATAGAAAATACTTTATATTTTATCACCTGTGATAAAAGCAAGATCTTTGCAGACGACAGATTTTATTAATCCCACAGATGCCACCAAAAAGGTTTTTAATATAACAGTGTTCCGGAAAAGCTTAAACCAAATCAACAGACATTTTGTGGTCATTTTATGGACATTTTCCAGGGGTAGTCCATAGACTAAGTGAACAATATCTGTGCATTAAAGCGAAGAATGGGAAATGGTGGGGGGAGGGGGAGAGTGGGAGGAAGCAGGGAGTTTGCAGATGACACCAAGTTGGGTGGGAGTGTTGATCTGCTGGAGGGCAGGAGGGCTCTGCAGAGGGATCTGGACAGGCTGGAGAGGGCCAAGGCCAGTGGTGTGAGATTCAATAAGGCCAAGTGCTGGGTCCTGCCCTTGGGTCACAACAAACCCAGGTAATGCTACAGGCTGGGGCTCAGTGGCTGGAAAGCTGCCTGGTGAAAAAGGACTTGGGAGTGATGTTTGAAAACTGCTGAACATGAGCCAGCAGTGTGCCCAGGTGGCCTGGAAGGCTGATGGCATCCTGATTTTTACCAGAAACATTACAAGAGGCTGTACAGAGATGCAGTGGAGTCACCATCCCTGGAGGTGTTTAAAAGATGTGTAGATTGGCATGGTTTACTGGTGGGCTTGGCAGTTAACAGCTGGACTTGATGATCTTAGAGGTCTTTTCCAAACGAAGTGATTCTATGATTCTGTGATCCCAGAGAAATAAAGGAGTTGTTTCTTCTGGGAAAGCATCTACTTGTACATATTGATGAGAAATTTCCCAGGGGCATATTTTGCCTTCAGAGAGTCATACATAAATCAAATTGATTCCAATAGAAATTGGTTGCTTTTACTGGAGCAGCAGTATTCCAGAGACTTCTATAGATATTCCACAGCTAGATTTGCCTTTAAATTTAAAATCCACATTTTACACTTGAATCAGCAATTTCAGCTTCCAGATCTCACAAAGTCATCCACAGGGAAAGAAAATCTCCCATGAAGAGCTGAAGCCTGGCAGAGTGTCCTAGAAAGAGTATCAGCTTGCTTTCCAATACCCTTCCCCAGGCATCTGCTCCAGGCCACTCTCAGAGCCAGGATGCTGAGAAGGAGGGACATTTGTTCTAACCTGATAGAAGCACTCCTAATTTGGCATGCAATGAAGATTTTTTAAAATTAGAATTAGTGTGGCTCAGAGAACAGTGAAAGGAATCATCACAATTTTCTCATTTTTCTTATATTTATCATCCCTTCTAAGATATCAACACAGAAGTCCAAGTATTTGATTTGGCTCCTTCTAAATACAATAATTTCATTTACAAGAAGGACAAGGCCAGCATTAAGATCTGTCCATATAAAACCTTCAGTCAGTGATAATAATACCAGCTGATCTAGCCTCCAAGTGATCCACTAAATCAGATACTTACTTCTGGTTAGGAAAAACAAGCTAGATGTAAAGCATGACTAATATGTTCTCCTCTCACTGTGACCTGTTGTTTTGCTTGAATTGCTTGGCCTTTAGGACTCAAAATATGCTTCCCTTCTTCTTCCTAACTTGTACAGCAGCATCATTGTATGCCTGTAGCTAGTTTCCAGCTTTGGAGCTGAGCTTCACCAACGTGAGAAAGACCCCAAAATTGCTCAAGAGAGGAAATGAAACTCTCTGTTATATGAAAATGGAAAGGGAAGGAAATGAAATGGTCTACAGACACTGTTACATTCCATTCAGGAAGTTTCACAGAGTGTATATAATGCACTATCTAGCAGGTAAGTAAAAGGAATGGAAATCAGATTTACTGTGTTCTCTGATGTTTCCAATAGCACTGATGTAGAAGATACTGATGGGAACTCCGTTAAGACTCTCTGTGGCTGTGGTCTGTCCATTTGTATAATAATACTAGTGCTTGCAAATATCTCTGAAAAGTTCATATTTAAGACCCAGAATTGTAACCTGGGGACTATTATTAACTCTGTTACTTAGACACATCACTGTGGTCCTCAAGCAGCTCCAAGCTGAATTCCCCTTCACATCCTAGTGAGTCTTTCTTTTCAACTTCTAATGACTCTGAAAGAGCCATGCATAATAAATACATGGTTCACAGACAGCTACTTAGCCTGCTGTCTAACAAATCTCTAATTTGTTATCTTGTAAATATAGCAACACTTAAAATACAGAGACTCAATCAATGAATCTCTCTCCCTGTCTCATGTATCTGGAATACACAAAATGGAATTCACTGCTGCCATTCATGGGCCAGCCACTCAATATGTATGTATATTACAGCATATATACACAAACCATCTTTTAAAAATATGTACAAAGAGCACTAAAATGCTGAAGAAAAACGTATTATTTCCTTTTCTCTCCTTGTCTCCTCTCCTGTGATGTCCTATGGCTGCCCCTCAAAAGTGAAAACAAGGGAGTGAATTATCTGCAGCAAATGCCTGGGTCTACATCTGATTTCAGTGTGCTATCCTTTATTTTATTACAAGAGGACCAGGTAACCCTACTTCAGATTGGACGGACAAAATTCCATGCCACATATGTAAATATTGTAATCCTTTTTGACAGATGCTGTGAGTTAAAAGGTAAAAAGGAGGAAGGTACAAAAGCTAATAATCACAAATGGGTTATTTAAAGGTTATCCAGTCTCAATATGGAATTCAACCAAAATATTTGCCTATATTCCTGAAAGAGTATTATAACACCCCAAATAAGTTTCATTTTAAGGACCAGACAGAAAAACCTCTAGTGGCCCCTATCAACCTCAACCATTTTGTCACCTGTGTGGTAGCATCTCCTGAGTGTTCAGTGACAGGATGAGACTCTGTGAGTTTAAAGTAAATTTTTATATAATTGGAATACTGAAATCAAGAAATCTGTATCCTGTAGCTGCTGACTACCCCTACCAGTGAATTTATTTAGCAAGAATTTTGCAATTCTCTGCTTATGGTAATGAAGACATTGTACAGTGCCTGACAAAACACATTAAAGTTAGAAAATGCTGCCTTAAGTGCATAGTAGAGACTTTTTTTGGGTTGATAATTTTATCTCACTATTTGGTTTCATTACATCGAATCAATCATCTCCAGGGGGTTGGTTTTAGACAGCTCAGAAATTCCTGGTTTGAGGAGTACAGTGAATATTTTTCAGGGTTTTAATCTGCATGGATGGGTGATCCTTCCCCTCTGTTTTGTTTTAGTTTTGAAATAGAAAATAAGAAAGCTTGTCAAAACCTTTGTTTTATCTGGCTTCATGTCAAACCCATGTAGAATTCTGCATTCTAGGTATATTTTCATCAAGTGTCCTGGATTTCATGAGATTAAAAAGATTTGTCAGCTTTCAGAAGATGCGAAGCTGAGATATCAGTTTGTAATTATATCTGAAGTGTGGTCGTCAGTTGAGCTTACGTTTCATTGAAACCATTGTTCTCAGGATTGTGTCTTTAAAACAGTAAGCTTTGCCGAAGAATGCTGCAACTGATCTGTTTGAGACTAAAAAGGAAACTAAAACACATTAAATGAAAAAACCAACATAACTACCCAGCCTAATCAAACTCTTTCCTCCATTTTTTCTGCGACTCTCAAAATACTCAACAGTTTTGTGCAATGACACCAGCCACCTCTTCAGCAATCAATTCTTCCCCAAATCTCTCAAAAAGGCTGACTGTTGAGAGTGAAAATGCAAGAGAGAATAATATTAAAAAAACCCCAGCAAACCAGGCATGCTTTTGCAGTGTTTGGGTTTTGGGTATTGGAATAAAGAATGACTATAGCATTGATAAGCAACTAAGAGACACTTAGGAACATTTGATATGAACTCTCACAGAGTTTTCTTTTTTCAAAAGGACATAAATACTACTGATAATGAATCAATTTCAGTTCAAAATCCTTTAAGTGTTTTGTTTTACTTCTATCTATATTTGGGTTTTTGTAATCTCTTTAGAGAAGATAAAGATAGAAATCTCTGATGATTTCAATATAAATAATTACATGATAAAAGCCTGATTTCATAGAAATAGTCTCATAGAAACAATGAGATACAGAGTGGATGGTGACTAAAATGTTTCTGAAGTTCTGAAGATAGACCTAAAATTTTGATGTGGTAAGGAGAGGGTTTGTGGTTATTGTAGGCTACCAAAGAACAAAGGACTTAGCTGCAACAGTTTTTCCAGGGTTTATATAAGTATATTTGAGCCAAATCCAGCTCCTCCTGTAATTGATACAAACCCGAATTGCCATATTTGGAGAAGTTTATCAGATATATTTAACAGGAAGTGAAACTTAATAGGATTGTTGATTACATGGACGCAGCTATAAACAATGGAGTGTTTTAATGCTGATGTGGTGAGATTAGAGAGCTATTAGTGAAATCCCCATTTAAAAGTATTGTGTCCATGAATTGTATGTGGTGGGAATCTCTATACCCTGGAGAAAACTAGTCAGCATTGAGTTAAACATACACATCTACATTTAAAATAGAAATGCTCACATATATAGATGTATATATCAGTTTTCTGATAGACAAGAAGAAGCCAAACTAGAGTGCAAATATAACTTTTGGCACAGAGATCAGGTCAACCCAAACAGACTAAAATTAGTTGATAATTTTCCAAGTATAGATTTACATATAAAAAGAACAAAGCAGTTCAATTCCACATTTGCTGACTAGGAACCAATTTATCCCAGAGGAAAGAGAAATTCTTGCGTATGGCTGTTGTCCAAAATATTATAATTAGGAGAAACTAAACAAGATTTTACTTTGGTCATGCAAAAGGATCTACTTTTCCTTTTGGCTTTTACCTGATGAGACGGTTGAAAATTCTGTATCTAGTCGACTTAAAATACTGAGGATCCAATAAAAAGGTTTAGAGTGGGAAAAAATGGTATTTTTTATTAGGAAACTTGTTTGGGGTTGATTTAATTTCTGGTTTAGGCATCACGGTTCAGCTGGCTAGTAATTTTGATAGCAAGTTGTGTTTGATGTCCTATCCTGCAGTTACATTTTGCCACCAAAGATACCTTTCTTCATCACTGGATGTGTGATGCAAACTGAATGTTGTATGCTTTGGTCAGCTATGTAGTGAGGTATGGTGTTTTCAGTGTTCAGCCCTTTCTCCTTTTTATGAAAAATAGTTTATAGAAAAAAAACCAAAACAAAACCACAACCCAAAACCAAACAAATATATTTCCCCTGCTTTAGACAAAAACAAAATTAAGACTGCAAGAAAGGGTCATATTCATTTTTCTTTGCAACAGCTTCATATGGTTTCAGGCAAATCCCTCCCACAGTAGAAATGGATTATGAGATTCTAAGTCAGGATTGATTTTTGAGGACCAGCCTGCATTCTTCAGCACCCTTGAATCAAAAGGTTAAAACAGCAAATGACTTGTAACAAGAAGGAGTAATTATGGATGTCCTACTTTATCTACACTAGACATTAATTGTAAATCCTCTCATTGATAGCAAGTGCTTGATCTGACTGAAGTCTAGGAAAGAGCTGCCAAGGACTTCAGAAGTTATTAAATGAGTATATAGTTGTAGCACATGGCAAGGAAAGAGTATACTTCAGATACCAGTTTTTTATTAATTTGGGAAGATAATTAGCCTTCTTCCTCCCAAGCCTGCAATGATAAAAATCAAAGGATTTGAATCGATCTTTCCCTGTAAGAAATGACATTTCTTCTATTCCTAATTACAGTTAGAAGAGGAAACATGCTCTCCTATCCCCACCTTCTGTCTCTGACTTACTACATTTTCTTGTGGAAGTATACTTTAGTGTGTTTCACCTTGGTTTGTTATTTAAGAAATGAGACACCATACTCTTACACACCTTATGTGTAAGTGTCATGAAGTCTTTGTCTGAAAATCCTACTTAAATGCAAAACAAGAAAATAAGCCTCCTTGGAATCGTCCCAGCAATATGTCAAAAGCAGAGGACAGCTGAGGAGAAGGGTGTTGTGTATGTGAAGGAGAAACTACAGTTTTGGCTTTTTTCCTCTGTGTTACTTACGCACACAAAAACACATGCACAAACACCGGGGAGGGTATCACAGAGGAAGTGGGAGAACTTATGTTTGCTATACCTCAGCAAAATCTAATGCTGGTTGGCCAGGTTGAAATAATTTAAAAAGGAAAAAAACATCCATGACATAGTCAATAAGCCCTATTGTAGGTTCATTCTAGAGCATAGGTAAAGTCGAGTCAAAGGAAAAATTGTTAGGCAGTAAACACTTGAATGCAAAGTGGCTAACACAGAGTTACTTAAATAGATATTTTAAAGTATTTCCTTTTCCTCTTTAATACAAAGTTCACTCAGAAGGACTGCACATATAGAGAATTCTTCCTGACCTCAGTGTTACAAATAAACCAAATTATTTTACCACAGACAGTAATTAGACAGAGAATCATTATAAAATCCTGCGAAAACTGTATGCTTGCTGGAGGAATAATCAAGGAGTCTCAACAGCGCTTTGCAGAATTGCTATTTCCTGTCCCTTTTGAATAAGCATTACCCATTTTCTTCATCCATCTATCAGAAAGGTTCCCATGCACATACTGAATGGATGTTTACTATAATCTGTCAAATCTCCATGCTCAGCTCATGGGACGTGCACATCTGCTTGTTGGACCTAAGGATGCTCAGATGATGATGGGGTCCTCGACAAAGGGAAATAAAATAGTGATCGGCTTTGTCAAAGCATCCCATATATACAACGCTACAAGCATGCAAGCACTGTCTTAATAAGAGAATTAAGAAATGACTCTGTAAAATGTTTCCCTTATTCCAGACTATGAGTGCAAGTATGTAATTTTGGCTGTATCACACAATAAAAATACATTGATTTATGCTAACTTTTACTTCCTAAGCCCCAAAACACTTTATGAGCTGTGCAACATATACAAGAACATTTTCACTTAAGACTAAACACAGCAATTTCTACGGTGGAGCTCTGCATCTGTTAATTAAGGTACATGTGTAGCCCAAATTTCATTTTACAATACCCTCGTGTGCCATCTCCATACCTCAGGCTGGGAACTAAAGCAGTGAGGTTGCCATTAATCTCTCCAGGCTCAGGAATTCTCCCAGAGAGATTATGAAACTAGATTAAATCTATAGAGAGAGCTCATGGGAGTGCAAATAGTAGACGCAGGTCAAAGTCCCGTATTGAGGGAACTCCCTTTCCCTATCATAGAACCACAGAATAGTTGGAGTTGGAGGGAATCTATAAAGATCATTTAGTGCCAGCCCCCCTGCCATGGGCAGGGACACCTTCCACTAGACCCAGGTTGCTCAGAGCCCCATCCAACCTGGCCTTGAATACTGCCAGGGATGGGGCATCCACAGCTTCTCTGGGCAGTGCCAGTGTCAACCTATGCCAGAACCTGACCATGCTCATAGTAAAGATTTTCTTCCAGATATCTAATCTAAACCTGCCCTCTTTCAGTTTGAAGGCATTACCCTTTTGTCTATCATTTCCCCCTTATCCTAACAGGATACCAAAAAAGGTGAGTGGTATTAAACTTACAAACTACAACAAAGATTTTCTTTATCCTTCTAGGAGATAAGAGTGACATTTGGCCTCTGAAAATGTTCATTGAGTAGGAGGTAGGGCTTTTCAAGCATCATAATTGATAGATTTGTAATTAGCAAGCTTTGCAGCAGGAAGAAAATCATTGCATGATGACTAGATTACAAACCCTGTTCTTTCATCCTGCTGCTTGTGATTTTGCAATGGCTCTGATTGTAGCTTCTCTGACATTTGCATATCTTCCTAAGCATTTGAGGTGCATGCTGATTTCATGTTTTATCTCCTTTTGATGTGTTGCAGGTGCTTGTCAGTGACTACCAGAATTTCTATTAGTGTCAGCTTTTATTTTATTGAAATATCTGTGCAGAATAATACATCACCTAAGCATAACACGAATCCATCTTAATCCAACTGTGTGGAAAGACTTACAGAAGGCACTGAATGCACTGTACAAGAGAGGTGTTTTGGTCTGATCATTACAGGTAGATGGGTAGGGAATTTCTTTTTTACTGCATACAGTGCATGGGGGAGAATTTAAGAGCAGTTTTGCATCCATTTGTATTCAGCAGGTTATCTGTGCATATGATTGATGTGGCCTCCCCTTTTCCCTCAGTTGCTGCCTTTGCCTCATGATTAACACCAATCTAGTATCTTGTCACGACTGAGGCATCCATGGGACTTCAGAGTGACAGATGCCCTCATGGCAAATACACTCAGCAGTGACTGGAGCTAAAAGCCCAGACTGCAAAAATGGGATGTGTTGACAGCTGTGGAAAGGTATCCTAGTGTACCATGTGCAATTCGGTTATTTGATCTTGTGCTTTGAGGTAAGATTTTGGGCTGGTGACTTAGGAATATTACTCCAACTCATTATTTGTCAGCTTTCTTCACTTCTGGAACCTGTGTTTCTTCACCAACACTGATGATAAGATCAAAATATCCAACCACTTGATGTATGAAGCTTTATTAATTCAGGTGTTTGTAAAAATTTAGGATCTTTCCATGATGATACTTGTAGAAAATGACTAGCAGGTGTGTAAGATTATTTTCACAGAACTGTAAGTACAGCAGGCATCACATACTATTTTTTAATGTCTCCTTCATCCTGTACTCTATTAGCTCATTTTTATTTGTTATTTTAGGGCTCAGTTCTGCAATGACAAATAGATAGGCAAATCACTAAGACAAAATTCCTGCAGAATGACCCTTTTTGGGACAGGGAAACTCAGTTCAGCGTGATGGTAAGTGGGCATTTATATAACACAAAAGTATCTGTGTAAAAGAAATGCTTCACTATGATTGGAAAAAAAAAAGATTAAGAAAAGCACTCTCAAAAATTTGATTGCCTAGTTTATACCATAAGAACTGTTGCTAGCATAGTGTTCAGTTTAGAGGAGTCATGAAAGCACTCAAATTCCCTTTTTTCTATCCTTTGACTGATAACATGAGACAAAATATGAATTACCCACACCCAGCACTATATTTTGTAGCTTTCCTCAGTCTCAAAAGGGTTTTAAGATATCAACAGGACTCTGTCTTCAAAAAGAAATGAGATCAAAGTTACCTTCAGCCATCTCAAACTCTAGTATGTGCATATGGGGGGGATCACAGTAATAAATTACATATGGATTTTGATACTGTATTCAGTAGCCAATGATAATTGGACACAAAATTGGATGCAATTGGATATAAAATACCATTGTATTTTCATTGTTTCCGTATTTTTTGAGGTTTTTATTTTGAGGTATTTATTTTTCTATGTGTGATGGGTAGCTACAAAGACACTGGTTTCACACACAGGTATAGCTGGAAATCTGATGTGCCTTTTTTATTTATTTTTAATAGCAATTCATTACAGCAACCACAGTGAGGGCACATGTTTTATAAAACCTGGCATGATCTGATTATTATTTTTTAGATTAAAAAAAGGTCATTCAGGATTTTGAGAGATTTTTCTTGAGCTTCAATACCAAGTTGCATTCAAATCAGCAGTTCAAATCAGCAAACACTTTTAAGAATATTATTTGGTTGCTTTTTTTTTTTAATTGTGTCTCTTGCCCACAATGGAGAGTGTATTAACTTATAATTATGCAATTTTTATTACTAACCAAGTAGATGACATTGAATATTCATATTTCCAATGTAAAACCAACCTCCGGAAATTATAAGTAATACCTAAATCTTTTTTATTTCAGTAGTGATAACAGATATATTAGAAATATGGCTTTTTTATAAGAAATGGCTAAATTTGCAAGAACAGGTTTATGTGTTTTTCCTGAAAAAACTCTCTGTGATACAAAAATAAACCCTTGCTTTTTTTTATGCTTTGCATTAATAACTGCACCTAGAAATAATACAGACAGTTGTGGTAGCATATACATCACGCGAACTCATTTATAAACAAATCTAACTTTATATATGAGAATAATGACAAGAGGGAGGTCTTTTGCAAGATAATTCATTTTTATAGAGGAAATGGCTCAGCTGCACTTGACAGTTTCTTTGAAAACAAAAGAATTAGACTTTCACCAGCAGCTCAACAGGGATTTTTGGCAAGGGTGGTTTTATCATTTGTAAGGGCCAACTACTCCCTCTGCCACACACACTACACAAGCAAGAGTAAATGAGTTGGGGATGGCTTTTATTTGCAGGGAGAAATGACAGTGCCAGGACCACTGAATTTCTAAAAAGACGAAGATAAACAGTGTTCTTCTTTGCCCCTGCTTTAACGTGCTGACATGCCAACGTCACTTTAACAGATTAACAAAGTACTGTTTGCAGAGACTGAACCTGCCTTTTACATGCTCAATGGTACATTTGCAAACACCCACTCTTAGCATTCCCCTTCATTTCCTTGTAGAATGTAATCTCACGCAGATACAGTAAATTTGATGGACAACTTATGCTGGATTCTCTCCGTAACGGGGTATTGCATCTGCCGGCAAGATTCAGAGCATTACGATCTGTTATCCTGCATCTCACAGGGAATCGTTATGCCACAGAGATACTTTCACAGGTTGTGCTTCTCATAGTGTCTTGAAGGAACATTTTGGTCCTTCCTCCTCATTGGACTGGCCCATGCTCATCACTTCCTTGTTATTTCCCTTCTGACATTTCCACTTCCATTTTCCTTCCCTGTGGGTACTTTGCTCTGGAGCTACTGACCTTTTGTAAATATTGCTGTCTTTATATTTTGATTCTAAAATGACATGTATGAATGGGGTTCACAGCTATATTCAAGAGTAAATTCATAGCCTGCCTTATTATTGACAACCACAATACAATACAAAAACCCTCCAATAAGGTTTAACTTAGACAAGTTGCCACTCATCTCTGTGGTTTGGACTCAGTCCTCTGAGGCACAAAATTATCATAGTACTATTTAATGATGAACTTTGGGTACCGGGTTTGAGTGTCTTGTTCAATACCACAGAAATGTTCCTTGCAAAACCATGGTTAATATTCAGAGGTGTGTGACCTTTGGTTTTGCAGTCAGATAAAACTTGACTTCTGTTTTTTTCCTGTCTAAGTTTACAAAGGTAAGGAAATAAGGAGAAGGTGAATTGTGTATTTATGTTTATTTCCATCTCCCAAAAGGAATCTGAGAAGTACTTAGAATGCAATTATTTGGTTCAGATATCCTGTCCAGGAAAATGTTTCCACAAGCGTTTTACAGACTTACTGTAAATAATACAATCACACGCTTCAATCATAAATAAGCATGGAGGAGCAGGAGAGAGAGAACTGAGGCATAAACAAAGATTTGAAGCCTGCTGCTGAATCTACGAGACAGCAGAACGCAGAGTGGTTGCTCCAGGTGACAGAGGAGAGACCAGGTCTACCAAGAACGACAAGGCTGGGTGAAAGAGGGAATCGAGGAGCTGGAAGTGTGAGATAGAAAAAAAAGTGTGAACTCCTGTGCAGGACCTTCTCACAGCTCTGTTTGGAGGGGGGTTTTGTAGAGGGGGGATTTTTGCAGGTTGTATTCTACTTTTTAACCGCGTCTTAAAGGAATATGCAAGACCACAATGTCTTTTTTTTTGTAGTTGGTTGTGAAGGTGGGTCATTTCACAGTAAAAAAAAAGG
Source organism: Origma solitaria (assembly GCA_013397895.1). NCBI lineage: Eukaryota > Metazoa > Chordata > Aves > Passeriformes > Acanthizidae > Origma > Origma solitaria. Next base: position 1,108,877 of record VZRL01000194.1, on the reverse strand, counting down.
TATTTTGAGTACACTCTAGCGGCGTGAACATGTTTCTTGTTATAGAGGAAGAAAACAAGGATCAGCAGACCACATCTGGACAAATAGAAAGAATGTGTTCATCACTTTGTTTAGTCAAAGGATAGTGAATGGTATCCAGAGAGCTGTCTCTTACTGTGGTTCTAGTGATGGACATGGGCGAAGAGTCTTTGGAGAACAAGATGGGAAAAATGGGTGGCTGTTCTCAGGGGTTCCCCATAAGGGAAGCAGGAAGACTTGTTCAGGAAAGGGATAAATGTGCATAAATACACAACAGTGGCTCCTGATGAAACTAGGTCATTTCAAAAAAAGAGGAAAGCTGGTCCACTATTATAGTATATATAAAATTTTTATATATATACATATATAATTTATATTATAGGGTTCACTAAACCCTAATCATCATTGCATTACCACCACTGGACATCAAATGTCATCAGTGTCTGTCCGAGAGTGATCCTTGGTTCAGAACTGAAACATAACAGCCCACGTTTGTGAAGAGAATAGCTAGATGCAATCTGCCTGTGGTCCTAGATGCATAATAAATCCTGAACTACGCCCAGAAAGAGTTTGGAGAACAAGAGTGTGCTTAGATCCCTGGCTAACTGTTGTATCCTAGGACAGACGAAATGCAGTGCCTGGGAATGTTTCTCCATTTCAGGTTTGTTGTTACACGTGGCTATCATGATCAGCCCCCATGTAAGCCATTTGAAAGCATGTCCTCTGTTAGCTCAGAACCAGCTACCTACACGGATTGTTATATCCTTTTAGGATTTTCTATGGCAGGAGCCAGGTGTTATCTACTGATCTTGGACCAAGACACTGAGAATTACAGAATTCAGTCTTCTACACAACACCAATACTTTTCTAACCCCTGACCAGTCTCTGACTCAGTTTCTCTCTTTATGGGTGTTTGTAAAGATTAAATAATTGCAAAAAAGCTTTTTGAAGATAAGAATCCTTTGTAATGGTTGCGCACAATTATCTTATTTTGAGCAGAATCGATGCCTCTCTGACTATAAGTCTGCTAAATGAACCTGGTTACAGCCAGGAACATCTTGGCCCAATGTCAACCTTTCGTTTAACTGAAAAATATAAAAAAAACAAAAAGAAAAAGTGTCAAATTGAATTTTGGTAACCATTACACATAATGATTTTGAGATTTTTGTCATAATTAGGCCTTCATAAAAATGTGAAATATTAAGATATAAGTTTGGTATTTAAATTAACTCTTGAAAAGGCTCCAGATAATATATCGTGGAAATTTCATGAAAATATCTTATAGACTTCTGGCCACAGTTGGGTTTTATAGACCATAATTTTTCCTTAGATGACAGTCTTTTCTATGTCTTCCTTGAATTTTTTATCCTTTAGTTTCCCATTTATCTGCCTGTCTCAGCTCTGTCATCTCTTGGCTACACCATAACATTTTCCTACTGAATCCTTCAAAGCCTGGAGGTGCAATATGGAATAAGAGTTACTGCTTTCCCTTGTCTCTGGCTCTGTGATTGTCATTCTTCACTTTGCTTTCAGGGCTGGAAATTCCAAGATTTGCCCTTGACTCTGAGGTTATTTTTTTTCCTCTCACAGCTTTTCAGCCTGTTTCCATGCATAGAGCTTTCTCTGGAGTGCTGCCAGAAGTTATCTTTATCCCATCACCCCCCTGCTGTTGCCAAAACCCTTACTCAAATGCCAATTGCAATTCAGTCATTTATAATCTCTCTTAATTTCTCATACACACATTTTGCAAAGCAATGCCAAGCTACTGTCAAAGAACAACCATTTCCAATCCATAAGCACCATCTCTGCTATCCCCACAATCTTATAGCCACCCTCTTGCTGTCACACAATAACCAGACTCTACACTGATTAGAATGCAAGAATCAGATACAAGGGTTAAACAGGGGTAATGAAAGGAACATTTTGATCAAATACTAAACTAGAGGACTTTATGCCTTCATAACTATAAGTTTCTTATCATACCCACAAGTCAGTTGTTACAGTCACCAAGTCATAGCCAGCTTGGGTCAATACTTCCTAGAAGACATTTTCAATTCAAATCTATATATCACACTTTAAAACCACAACAAAAGTCTTCTTCAAGCTGAAAATGGGTGTTAAAAATAACAATGCCCAGTGCTGAGATCATCACAGTGTCTGACACCACCTGCCACCTGGTGGAAAGGTTTCTTAGTTGCACTTTTCTCTTGATTGACTTGGCTAAAGAATTTCTGGGAGAATCCCTAGTTTTTTAATGTGCAGTACAACCCAGAAAGGCTAGATTGTAACTAGCTGAGAAAGGCTAGAACTAACTTGCTTAATTGCCTTCCAGACATAGCAGTTGGGACCCCATGACAACACAGAGTGGGAAATCTGCTCAAGATAACTCTGATGGTTACTCACAGTAGGCTTCATGGTGCCACTGCTACCCTGAAGCCTGGATTGTCTTAAAGATGGCTTGAGCCTGTTTCCATAAGTCAGTCACTGCCTTTTGGACTTACTATAAATCTGTCTTGTGCTAATTTAAAACAGATTGTCCTGCGGCTGTTTGAATTGTGACAACAGTGGGTGTTATGTCCTTACTGATTTGAGCACTGTTGTTCACCCTGTTTGTGCTCTATTCCATGAAATGGGAAGGCTGGTAATGTGAACGAAGGCCCTTTTCTGTGCACAGGGTAGATTCTCTTCTGTTCTTGCTCCACACTAAATACCACGGTGAACAATTGCCACTGCTATGAAAGATGCTGTGTAAAGAGGAAGGTCTATTGAGAATGAAGGTCACGCTCCATCTTGAAAAGTTGACTTCAGGCCTTCAGGCAGATGAGGGGCTTAGAGATTTCAGGCTCCAGTTACTATGTTCCATTATGTCTAAAAAAAGATTTTGCAGCTGATTGTGAGCCATACAGATATAAGAGAGATACAGCTTGAGGCAAGGGCATTTTTAGTTTCTGGATTGTGGTAAGGACTTTTTTAGCAACATGCTAAATATACAAATTCTGCATTTCATCCAGTAACTCCTCAAGGTAAAACATACAAGCTATTCTGAGAGCAGGTTCAAAACCTCAGGATAAAGATTTCTCAGGTAAGTATTGCCTGTCTTTGGGATGCAAAGCTGAGCTTCATCTTGTCTTCTTTTATTTGGATTATTGCATTCCTGACTGCACAGATAGAAGGTGTCCTTTTCCCCACATCAGTCCAAACTCAGTTTTATCTCTAACCTACCTAAAATTAATGCTCCCTTTTCGACTGGAAGGTCCTGAGATTTATTTTGCAAGGGAAATCCCTAAGCCATAATGAAAAGTATGAGAAACACCTTTTCTTCTCGATCTCACACTACTACTACTACTACTGGCACTAATGTGACGGTGACAGTAATAACTACTACTGCTAAAAGTTTCTTGATTTTGTGTCTGAACCACTGGAAAACCTGGTGCTTTTAGTTCTTCAGTGGCTGAAGAACACTGTTGTACTGTCTGCATTTCAGATATTATACAAATTGAATAAAGAACTGCTTACAAAGTAATTCAAGGTAGCTCCTAAATTTCACTGAATTCCAGAATTTCACTTCAGTTGACATCATGGGCACTTGAAATCGTCTTGGAGACGGAGTAGTCAAGTTTGTAAGTATTAAAATAATTGATAGACATAGGAACCTTTAAAAAAATCTGTTTCCACTGAGACTTATGAATCCAAATTAAAATTACGAATCTAAATCCCATGGAAGGTCTGGGCTGAAAGTGGTGGGAATGACGTGCTGCACAGCAGAATTGGATCTTGACATGAGTTTGAGGCCGGAGGCATAACAAGCTACCTCCTTCCCCAGATACTTTCTGAGGTGAAGACACTCAAAGTCTGTCACAACACAGCAACCCATAAGATAAAAGCAAGGCTTTTTTTATGTTGCACCCACTCAAATGTCAATCAGGGAGCCTCTTGTGAAACAGCTCTATCATCCTACACTGAAAAGAGGTGTCAGGTAGCAGTACCTTGCTACAAAGAGTTGTTCCTTTTTTTCAGCAAGTTTCCTTGATTGTGAACAAACAGAAAACCTTCTTAACTTCCTGATTTGTCGCAACAATACTACAAGTAAAATAAAAATTTTCCTCATCAGCCTGTGAATGTTAAAATATTTGTAAGATTATTCATGTGACAAAGTGAAGCTCTCTACCTTGAATGTTCTTCAGCTGAGATATATGTAATCTATGCTTCCTTTGTATTTTAATTTTTGGGGGAAAAAAAAGGAGAAAAGAAGCTCATATGAAAAATAAGTTCCACAACCAATTTACAGTTTTTGCTAGAACTGCCCTATCTTGGCTATTATTATAAATATCTATGGGCTAAAGAGATTTATTTTTTATCAGCACAAAGGGATAAATGTCTATATGGGTAATCACTGTGAGAAGTAAAATTTGCTTCCCAGTTTCATCTGGGTTCACTTAGTTTAAACTGTCCCTACAACTTAAATTATATTTTTATTGATGTTTAAAACTCTTATCAGAAAAAAAGGGAAGAAGGATAACTCAAATAAATTCATCCTGATAGAAGTTCCACGAAGATTTTTTGTTTGATTGGTAAATCTGACCAATCAAACATCTGACCATCTTCGCTTGCCTCTTTACATAACCTTACTCAGGGGATGGCCGGAATTACTCCTTTTAGTTCGTAGATGGTTTAAATTTATCATTAACATGCTGCATTTAAGCGTAAGTGCCCTACTTCCTTCTGTCCTCTTGAACTCAGATTCTTCAAAAGCTAGGATAATTTAGTATAATTTTTTCATGTTAATTAAGCATTCAGGAAGATGCCTAAGGGTGTAATATGGGCATTTTTCTGCCATGGATGCAAACTGAGGTCTTGGGAGTGCAAGTTTACACCTTTAGTCTTTCTGGAAGGACAGTTTTTTTCCCTATCAAAAGAGCTGTGTGTACCACCACTGGCAAAATCAAAAGCTCCAAGTAAACACAGGCAGATTTTCTCTTCTCTTTATCGTGCTTGTGCAGGTACAAATTTACAACAAGATTTTCACAGCAGTGTACCTTCAGTACACAAACGGAAAACTCTCCAAAAAAATGAAATGAGGGAGATGCCTAGTGAAAATGAAAGTTTTCAGAGGTATATGTTAGCTTCCATTGACTTTTCAAAGTAGTTAACCTCTGCAGAAAGATTGGGTTGCTACTTCATTTGCATTAAGAGTTATGTAAAGTTCACCTGGAACCTCTGAAACTTTACATTATAAAGGAAAAGAGGAGAGATGGAAGAAACAGAAACGCAGATAATGTATCTTGCAACTATGATAAACAGGAAAGAGCAGTAAATAAATTTTACAATTCCTTGGTAAGTGGCTTCTCTACTTATTCAGGAAGCCAATAGCTGTAGAACCAGGCAGGTTGTTAAGATGTATTTAAGGCTGAAGAGATGAAATCAAAGCAAAGCTGAGTGTGACTCAGGTCTTTGTGTATGGGATGACAGAAATAAAGACGCAAAAGATCACAGAAGAAAGACGTGCTTGATCTTCAGGAATGATGAATGACAACAGAAGAGAAAGAAGGACTTACACATTGAAGTCAATAGAACTACCTGCACCTTGAAAAATTAAGTCAAGGAAGAGAGAAACTCTGGGGGAAATCTGCAGATGTTGATGTCCTAAAGAAGAAGAAAGTAGAAAGGACAAGAACAGAGAAAATTAAAACAGAGGAGAATGCAGAATTGAAGACAAGTTCAAAGTTAACTTTACTAGAGTTGCCTCGGCATTCCGCTTTCATCTCGATGAATGTTGACCATGTTTGCTAGTGCTGGATTTCACCTACAGCCATGAAGCCACTCCTTTGGGAGACAACTCGGAGAAAACACTGTGTTTGCCTTGCACTGAGTAAATGCTAACTCAGCAACAGTAAAGGCTACTGAAGGCTACTGCAGCATAAATGATGAGTGTTAATACGTTTATATTTCTGAGTGTATCATATGATTCTGTCCGTCTCGAGACAGCCTAGTGCCATATGTTAATACTTCGCTCTCAGTCTTGTTGCATTCCTCACATCACCTTGGCTTATGAAACTGATGCAGCATGGCTGAGACAGAAGAATCCTTCACTTCACAACCATTCATTTTGTTTTATTTCACTTAAGTGATTTCTAATCCACTGCAGAATTATGTTCCTTACCCTGTGGAGATTTATTTTCTCTGAGAGTTCCTTATGAAGAAGTATCAAAGAAAGTTATGTCCACTGAGTCACCTTTATGTACTGTTTTATTAACTTTTTCAAGGAATCTGAACAGGTCAGAGGTGAGCTTATTTTTTTTTTTTTTAAGAACTTATGATCCTATTCTCCAAATACTGTTCTGCTCTTTCCTTAATTAAGACTCTACCATTTCCTTGTTTCCAATTTGCACCTTGGCTGAGGTACTTTATGTTCCAATATATTCACAGGTGGGATTTCCAAATATTTAAACCAAGCTTTGTGATTCTCTTTCATTTCCTCACCCAAAGATATGATATAATTTATATGCATTAAAAATGTAAAGGATCTAATTTCACAGCAGGAAAATTTCATCTTAACAGGAATTATTGGCTTGACCAATTTTTCCACTGAGAATCACTGTCTTCACTGCAGAAACATGACCTCAGATTCATACACCAACAGATTCACAGAAAGGGTATTTGGAGGAGACTTCTTAGCTCACATTCCTGCTTGAAAGAGTGACAGTGTCCGTATGACTAGGTGTGGCACACCCTGTGACTTTGTCTAGTAGAGTCCTAAAGACTTCCAAGGATAGATATTTCACAGGCTCTATGGGTAACTTGTTCCAGTTCTGTACTATCTTCCGGGTGATTTTTTTTAAAAGACTAATATCTGATCTGAAGCTGTTAAGCTGCAGTGTGTGGCTGTTATTCCATTATACTTTGTTTTGCCATCTTTCACTTACAGGAAGAGCATGGGCTGATCTCTGAAACTCCCCTCCATGCAGCTCTTGGCCAATGTTAGATTCACCTGTTTGTTTTCTGCACTTAACAAGACCAAGTATTGTTGCCTGTGGACCAGCCATATGTCTGTGGCTGCTGCTGAACCTTACAACCCCGCTCCACATTACTTTTTGAGTTGGACCAAGTATCGATCTCTGTGGAATCTCACCACTGTTGGGAAGAGAATGATAGTTTACTTCGATCTGCTGGCCATACTTTCAATATGCAATATTTTCATTTTCTGTTGAAAACATATTCAATGGCTCATATTCCACCTTGGAGACCATTGCAATGACCAAGCCCTTTTCAGTGGGGCTATTACTCTGTCAGACCCTTGCCATCCTGTCCAGATGCTTAAAATTACTCTGCTATATGTGTAGAACTTTCCACATTTTTTGCTGAATCTAATAATGTCTATGTTACATTATTCCTCAAGTTTGTCTAGGCCACTCTGTCTGGAAGCTCTGACACTGCTTTTAGCCTCTCTCCAAGTTTATTGTAACCTAAAAAATTTGCTAAAGGTACACTAGATAGTTGTCAAGGTCTTTGATGAAGGTGTTGAACAGTATGGGACACAGTACTGAACTGTAGGATGCTCTGCTCATTGCTGTCAGCCAAATGCACGATGATCTCCGTTCTTTGACTCTGGTGATCCAGTCATTTTTTTCCTCACTTTAGACTCTATTCATCGACCCTATATTTTCTTAGCTTCCAAATGAAAATTCAGTGGTAAACAATATCAGAGAAAGCTTTTGATTTGCATGCATGAAATAAAAATGAGATTAGAACAAGACAGTTCCCTTGCATCATTTCCTATGAGCCTCAATAGCTGACATTTCTTTTTGTTATGCTATCTCATGGAACTGTTAACTTTTTTTTTTTTTTTTTCTTTTGAGAATCAGATCCTAGCCACCACAGATTTTGGGCTCTTCTCACATGCTAGCTCCTGTGGGATGATTTATGCAAGTGTCTCAGTGAACAACAAGGCTAATGTAGCATGTATTCCTACTAAAGTGTGCTCAGCCACTCTCAGGTATTGCAGGATATAGAGTTTGAGTCCCTCATAGAGTTCTTGGTGTCTTCTCACCCTGATCAAAAACTCCCTTCCCCTTCCACTGCTGGGGCAGCAAGCAGATGCTGTTTGTAGATGAGTGTCCACACTGGACACCTAACACACATTCACTGAAGTCATCCCAGAGCTTTTCTTTAATAAGGACCTTATCAAAGTTTCCTTTCTATAGCCAGCCACTGAAACATGAGACTCGGTGTCTATTTCTCCCTCTCTGTAGACCCAGTATAGATTGATCACTTGGTTTGGAGTTAGCCTGGTGAGGTTGAGGGTGGTGGGCAGTTATGAGCAGGGACATACAATAAAACTTATTCTTCTAAGTAACCACATTAAAACTTAAAACTTAAAGCTTAAAACTCTTTTAAGCTGCATAAAAATTAAATCAGCAATTGACTAAATTGTCTCTACTTTGGGTTTGTTTGTTTGTTTTCTCCTAAAACAAATCATTTAAACTTTTACTTAAACATACGAGCCACATCCACTAATCTAGACAAAAAAATTTGCATCATGCTTTGCTTGCTCTCTCTGTCATACTCCTGACCTTGAAATTGTAAGCTCAATATGTGAGAGAGGCAGACACCATTTCTGATTTTCTGCAATAATGGGCAAAGTACTACTTATGCTGAACACTGAGCCCTTCCTTCAGATGTTAGGCCACATTGCTCCTAAATGGTACCAGGATTTCTGCAAAGGATGCCTCAGTTATTGACCACTGTGTTATCCTTGTTCAGGATATTGTGCAGTTTTCTCAGGCTAAATACAATTTTACAGGAAAAAGATACCAAGACCAAATATCTGAAACCAAACTAGATTTTTCCAAGAACTTTTATCCATGTGCAAGTGTTGGTAGATCTCACACCCATTTTAATGACCTGCCTAGCATGTAGCAGCTGACAAACTATGACCATCACTCATCCTCCACCAAAATACGGGCATGGAAATATGAAGTAAAGAGAAGTAAAGAGATTATTGTAGGGATGAAACAGCTCTCCTGTGAGGAAAGGCTGAGTCAGAGTTGCTCAGCCTGGAGAGCAGAAAGCTCCGGGAACATTAGGACCTTCCAGTACCTAAAGAGTCTACAAGAGTGCTGGAGAGGGACTTCTGTGCGGGACATAGTGAAAGGAAAAGGGGTAATGTCTTTAAATGAAAAAAGGTTATGTTTAGGCTGAATATCAGTAAGAAATCCTGCTCTGTGAGGGTGGTGAGATACTGGCACAAGTTGCCCAGAGAAGCTGCGGATGCCCCATCCCTGGAAGTGTTTGAGGCCAGGTTGGATGGGACTTAGAGAAACCTGGTCTAGCAGAAGGTGTCCCTGTCCATGGCAGGGGTTGGAACTGGGTGATCTTTTAGGTGACTTCCAACACAAAACCTTCTATGATTCCATAATGCAGTAGAAAAGGAAGGCATGTAAAGGTCAAAAGGCTCTTGCTCCCTACAAACTTGAATAAGAATTTGGTGGGGTAAGATAATCTTGCTCCTGGTATGTACATTCCTCAAAATCTAGTGTTCAAAGCTTGTTTCAGTTCCTAAAAATATACTTTGCTTACATCCTTCACTCTTACTGCACATATATTGACAGAAACAGAGTCCAAGCCAATGGTTGCATTATCTCTGAGAGCTGGAGCACAGCTTAGTACTCCAGCATTTGCAAGTGAAAAATAGTGAGTGTAATTAGTTGAAACAATACTTAACAAATGCCCTGTACATTCATAATCCTATGCAAACACAAAGATGACTGCATCCCCACAGTAACTCTGATGACTTTAGTATACTTAAAATGGATTTAGCTCATCGAGAGAAATGCTAGACATGTCTCACTCTTTAAATATATTCATTTCCCTTTGAAATTGATTTAATGAGGAGGCTGATTTAGCCTATACAATCAACAGAATCAGACTTTAAAATTGCACACTATATTACATTGTATATATGCATATATATGCATTCACAAGCACATGCACATCTACATTTGCGTATAAACATATACATTGATAGACACTGGTTCTGCTCTTTTGTCACCTCTGGTCATCTTTCCACAGAAGAGGGTTAAGAAAAACAGCTCAGGAATCTTATATTTCCTTTAAAAAAGACTATTATATGGCCTTCCTATTAAAGGTTTATAACACCTAAGGCCCTGAGTGTTAGCTGGGTTTTCTGTAGAAATAAAGAAGAGGTAGTCGCAAAAGGCAGCGGTAGGTATTATATTCTTATCAGATTATAGATTATATATTATATCATAAATTCAGCCTCACCAAACAAGCAAAATGAATACTCTCCCATTGATTATAATGATACATCCCATTCTGTATTTGAATAAAATCCTATACATTTGAATGTATAGGATTTAACTGCAATGTGTGTGTAGAGTATTTAGAAACTGCTTGCATTTTAGGGAAAATTGTAGTAGCTTGTTTTTTCTACTTACTTAATTTTGAATTTTATGTACTACGACTGAATGATTTTAATTTCTTTCCAGGGGAATAAGAAATTTGTGACAACAGTAGATTTTGAAGCAAAGCAATTTAAATGTTATAATTACTAGGTAGTAGGAGAAGGGGTAAAAGTTCAGGAAGTCTTCACTTGAGGCCGTGTGTGCTGATTAAGTCAGGACACAATTGCTGAGAGGCATTAGCTGGTTTCTATGGGATGCATGCAAATTTTATGCAGAAGATGTGCAAAATGTAGTTTTTCATTTTGTTACTGTATAAATCACCTTTGTGAGCAATTCATTATCTCTAGTCTCACGTTTTGCATAAACCATCTCTTGTTTACAGCACTAGTTTACATGTAGTAACCTAGAAAAATAATCTAATACCAGAGATCTGTAGTCACTAAATGTCTCTCTTCCATTCCTTTTCTATTCACTGGTTTTTAAGAATAGCAACATGCCTAGAGACGTGGAGAAGAAAATGATAGCTGCCTGAAGCTATTTGAAAGGTTTTAGTAAAAAAAAATTTAAAAAAAATTAAGAATTAATTTTGTGTAATACTGGATATGGCTATGAGTTATTGGATAAAACAGAGAAATGGAAAATAATGGCTGAGTATTGAGAGGAGAAGTGGGAAAAGAAGATGAAGAAAGAGACTGAGACTTATTAATCTGTAGAGTAATCTCCAAAGGGGAATAATATAAACCTCATTTCTTGACATTTAAAAGTAGACTGAACAAAAGGTGAATAACTGCACATTAGGGAACAATGCCACATTATCAAAGAGATTAATGAGTGCTCTAACAGAGCTTTGCTGCCTGTCTGTCCACTGATACAAACGAATAAACTCTTATGGAATTATCTCTTTCACTGCAAACATAAGACAGTTAGGACTTTTCTTAACTTTGATCAGAGGTATAGATGTGTCTTTATAATGAAAAAATATAACCTTCCCCCAGTTCTTTTCTCCAAATCCTCTCTTTCCTGTATCTATTGTACCATGAGCTCTTATCACAATGTTTCAGGGGTAGAAAAAGAAGCCCACAATGCCAAGGAGTCAACCATACTTCTGCTGAATCCCAAAACCATAGCCAGAGCTCAAAACTCTAAAAGATCATGAAGACAGTAAAGCAACATTGATGACTACTACTAAAATCTTTGTAAATATCTTTATCTCACAAGAATTATTGTGTGAGTTTTGTGAATTGTCCATTCATACTATATTCCTTAGATCAACTGACAGGATATCTCACAAGAAGGATACCAAAATCTTCAGGGCACTGCTGAAAGTAACATTATCTTCAGTGAAGTATTTGATCTATTCTCCTCAAAAGCATAAGAAATGGGACTGGATTAAATTTTTTTTCTGTTCTATCACGTTGCTCTTTAATTCCTTTTGTAAATGCTTAATCTTGTTAGATAAAACAGTTCATGATATCATAGAATTACAGAATGGTATTGTTGGAAGGGATGTTCAAAGGTCATCTAGTCGAACCCCTCCTGCAATAAGCTGGGACATATTCCACCTTCTGAGATTGCTCAGAGCCCAGTCCCTGCTGACTTGGAATGTTTCCAAGAATGGGGCATCTACTGCCTCGCTGGGCAACCTGTTCCAGGGCCTCACCACCTTCATTGTAGAAATTTCTTCCTTAGACTAAGTCAACCCTTTTGCAGTTTAACCTTTACCCCTTCTACTATCACACAAGGCCTTGCTAAAAAGTCTGTCCCCATTTTTTCTAATAAACACTCTTTAAGTACTGAAAGGCCCTCCCAGAGCAGTCTTTTCTCCAAGGTAGGTTAAGTAACAGGCTGCTGGGAGAGTTATAAAAGCTGTGTTGGAAAAGGAGCTACAGACCGAGAGGAAAGATATTCATGGAGTAGGTAGTTAGGAGGGTGTTTTCATTTCATGAATAAATTGATTGCAAGACTGGTCAGCAGGCAGAATATCGTACAGGGTACACACAACTCAGCTGTATGTCATTTGCAAACTTGCTGAGGGTGCACTTGATGTCACTGTCCACACCATTGATGGAGATATTAAACTTTACTAGGTCCAGTACAGATCCCTAGGGGACACCACTTGTCACTAATGTCCATCTAGATGTTGAGCCATTGACCACAACCCTCTGGATGTGACCATCCAACCAATCCATTATCCACTGAACAGTCCACACATCAAATCCCTCTCTCTCTAATTTAGAGAGAAGGATGTTTTGGGGACCTTGTCAAAGACCTCACAGAAGTCCAGGTAGATGACAGCCACAGCTCTTCCCTTGTCCACTGATGTAGTCACTCCACTGTAGAATGCCACTAGGTTGGTCAGGCTAGACTGGTCCTTGGTGAAGCTACATTGGCTGTCTTAAATCACCCTGCTCTTCTTCATGTGCCTTAGCAGAACTTCTAGGAAGATCTGTTCCAATGAATCTAACTAATGTTTTCTCAGTTCCATGTTCAGTTCCAATTGCACTGATAATTATTAAATGTGAATGTACCGAGAACTGTGTGCAAGTTCCAGGAGAGGGATACCTGTTGCAAATGTGTTAATATTTTCAAATGATGGTGGTGTTAGTACTTTCTTTCATGTGGCTATAGAGTCATGTTTGGTATTTTTCTTAGTAATATTACACATTGTACTGAAGGGTGTCCTGTGATTGACTGGCAGAAACAGAAGTCTCCTTATCACTTCCAGATAAAAATACCCAGTTTAAAGTGGACTTTATGTTCCAAGTTCCTAAAGTCCTGAATCTCAATTTTTACTATCAAATGTCCTCTCTTTTTTTTTTTCCCATCCTCAAAATGATCCCACTTACCCTGTACGATATTCTGCCTGCTGACCAGTCTTGCAATCAATTTATTCATGAAATGAAAACACCCTCCTAACTACCTACTCCATGAATATCTTTCCTCTCGGTCTGTAGCTCCTTTTCCAACACAGCTTTTATAACTCTCCCGGCAGCCTGCTACTTACCCACCTTATTACTTACACTAAACTCATCTTCACTGCTTTAAGTAATGGTTTCCATCCAGTCCTTCACAAAAATCTTGATAAATTACACCCTCCCACGAATCACAATGGTTTTTAAACTCAGTCCAAATTGACTAAATATTAGTACATTTTTCCTTTGTTTTTAACAAGAAAATGTCCTTTAATTTACATTCTGAATCTTTTATCTGATGTACCCCAACCAAAGTAATCTCAGAACCAAACTGAAACAAAACTTGTTTCATTATTTCCACTTGTCTATGATCATGCTAATTGCCAGTTTTTGAATTCTTTTTATAGGTCCTGCCTTCTCTTGGATGTTGAATATATTGCCTCCAAAGCAAGACACTAGCACTTAAACACGTATAGTGGCTTTCAGGATTTTCCACACTAAATCACGTACTTATATTCTAGGTCATAAAATTTATACTCTTAGTTTCCAGAGTTGAGGCACTTCCATTACTTAGGTCATCACTTCTGTAGGTTGGTAGGGAAGAATACTTGAGGTGATTGGCTTCCATTTCCAGGATATTGGGGGTGGTCTACACCAATTTATGAAAGTGAAATCCTACTTAACCAGATTGATATTTTTTCACAACGCGATGATTGGCTCAGTGCATGAGAAGAGTGATTGGAGCTCCTCTTGATTTTAATAAGCATTTTGGCAGTATATCCCATTAAAAACCTCATGGAAAAGTTAAGGAAGCATAGTCTGGGTAAGTGGACATTTGGAGGAATCAAAACTGGGTGGAATGGCCAGGCTCAGAGGGTCGAAGTCAGACACAGTCTGGTTGGAGGCCGGTCACTACTGGTGTATTCCAGGTGTAGATATGTGTGCCAGCAGTATTCAACATCCATATTAATGACCTGGATGAGGCAGAGTTCATTTCCAGGTGATACAAAATTAGCAAATTTCCAGGTGATACAAAACTGTAAAGAGTTTCTGTTACATCAGACGATTGTCCTGCCATCCAGAGGGATCTGGGCAGGCTGAGGGAAATGCTTGACAGGAATCTCATGAAGTTCAACAGAGGGAAATATCTAATCAGGCTCCTGATGATGATTATCTCTGTGCACCACAGCAGCCTGGGACCAATGATCTGGGAAGCAGGTCTGCAGAAAAATACTTGGGTAGTCAGAGTGAAGAGCTTGAAGAGAGTTATATGCCCTTCCAGTCTCTTGACTACAGCAGAAGTGTCACCAGCAGATTGAGGCAGGTCATCCTTTCTCTCTGCTCAGCACGGCTGAAGCCACATCTTGAGTGCCCATCAGATCTGGGTCCCACAGTACAAGAGAGACAAGGACATATTGGAGCAAGTCCAGCAAAGGACTTGAGATAGTGGACAATGTGATGCATGAGGAGAGGCTGAAGAGCTGGGACTTTCCAGCCTGGAGATGAAGGGGCTCAGAGGAATCTTACAAATCTGTATAAGCAGCAGATTGGGGTGAGGAGAGAAGTAAAGATTATGAAGCTAGGATCTTCTCATTAGCTCCTATTCAAGGAGGAGAGGCAGAACCTGAAATACACACAATTCCATTTAAATGTTAGAAAACTCTATTTTTGTTGTGACAGTGGATGAACAATGAAACAAGTTGCATAGAGAAGTTGTGGGGTGACCAAGCTTGGGTATTCCAGCCTGGACTGGACAGCCCCCGAACAACCTGCTCTGAGCAGGAGGGTTGGATCATGCTGTCTTCAAGAGGTTCCTCACAATAACATAAAAAACAATAACATCACTTCTGTGATTCGTTATTTTGTGGTTTGAATAATTCACATTTGAGTTGCTGAGAAAGGAAGGTTCCTGTCAGAGCGTTATTCACCAGGGTAACTGTGAAATTCTCCCTATCACTTTGCCCTGCAAGTGGCTTTGACTTCTTAGCTATAAGACTTTTATAGACTTTTGTCATTTTGAGCTGCTCTTTGTGGAGGTCTGAAGTTTGTATGAGATTTGTATGTAAAATATGACTTCTTTTCCCTCTGCAGTCCTCTCTTTCAGAGAAATGCAGATAGATAAATTCAGTATTCTAGACATGTTTTCTTCTACAGAAAGAGCAAAGCAGCCTTTCTGCCCTACTTTTGGTAGAATCCAAGTAAGTTTGAACAACAAAAGGTAGTAAAATAGAGATTTCTTGTTAACAGCCTTTGTTTAAATAGACAAGATTTTGTGTGCAGCTTTTGCAGGCACTGTAACTAAGGTTTGACCCTTACCCCTTCCTAAGGCAGCATCCACAGATGTATAGCTTCACATCAAAGGGTGGCAGTCCAAGGAAATATCCACACTGAATAGCCTTTCCACTTTTTTTTAATTATTACTAGTATTTAAGAAATATTTTCTTGAGTTATTGAGATTTTAAATTTTTTTCCTTATTGCATCCATGATCTGGAATAACCAAAATGTACAAAAAATGGCCATATAATTCTGATTTAATGACAAATTTTGGGAAGAACTTATTTCATTTCTAGGGCTGTTTGGTTGGTTTAAAGACCTTCATTTCCGACTACATTTTTAGGAAGAAAAGTGGACATGGAGAGGGACAAACAGGTGTTCAAGGATGTGCATACACACACACACAAATTAGAGTCAAAAGACAAAACAACTGCTTTTTTGTTTTCTCAGAAAATTATAGCTATGTATATTTTGGTAATGAGATAGGCTTCTTAAACAGAGGTCTGCAATGGGATAATGACTTTACAAAATGTGACTGACAGTTACTGCACGACCTCTTTAATCATGCTTTTACTTCTATCAAGAATGCCTTCTACTTTCATCACGTTTCAAACACATGTTACAGCTGAATGTGCTACTGAAGCTTCAAAGGAATGAATAAACAGAGTTTGTATTGAGCCAAATGAGCTGATATATTCAGTGAACACATGACAAAGAGAAAAATGTTGTATTATACAGTCACACCACTAGAAAGGACTGCTGTACCTTCTGGTTAAGGTGTTCACACAAATAGACTGCATTATAAATGACTTTTTAGATTGAATTTATTGCTAGTGGCTTTCTGTGCTGAATATTTGTTATAATTATTTACCCATTAGCATTTGACAGTTTTCATAGAATCATAGAATCACAGGATGTTTTTTGCTTGAAAGGGACCTTATAGATCATCCAGTTCCAACCCCGTTGCCATGGGCAAGGATTTCTTCTACTAAACCAGGATGCTCAGAGCCCCATCCAGCCTGGCCTTGAATATCTCCAAGGATAGGCCACCCACAGCTTCTCTGGACAACCTGTGTCAGTGCTTCAGCATCATCACAGTAAAGAATTTCTTCCTGATATCTAATCTAAATCTACCCTCTTTCAGCTTAATGCCATTCCCCTTTGTCCTATCACTGCTTGCCCTTGCCAAAAGTCCCTCTCCAGTTCTGGAAGTCTGTTCTTGCCATACCTGCTCTTATCTCAACTGGTGTGGTATGTTTTCCTTTGGAAAATAGCGGTTTCAGACTCCAAGACATATTTCTATCATGCTCAAGAATATAAGAAATTAGTAAACTGTGACTAAGACTGATGGGAACCTGGGACTATTACGGTATGTGGATGTCATAGTTCTGGTAGCAAACTCTGAAGTTCATAAAGCTTTGGAGTCATCCTGTTCCAGTCCTCAGGAAATTATCATCCCATCATATTTTTATTTCATTGATATTCACTGCAGAAATATGAAGCAGAGGTACATCAGGAAGATGTGCATTAGTAGCTCCTTAACTGTCCAGTCCAACTTCTATAAAGGACATAGGAGTTTTAAGGTTTATTAACTCTAATTTCCTACAATAGAATTGCTTTCAGCCCACCAGTTCTATCTCTTGCACATGATCTACTACCCACTGAAGGGACTACAGAGTCCTCTCTGGAACTAAGATTTCAAGGCCTTCAGTTGGAACTGGGAGCATAATTATATTTGAGAGTTCTGGACTTTGGCATCAAAAATAAAGGAAAATGAAATCCCTTTATTTTAGAAGCATGGAAATATACATATAAATCCTCTGAATAACTGCTTGCTTCTGCTTTAGAGTGTGAGTGCGTGAAAACTTCAGTTGATACTAGAAGTGATGCCTCTTCACAATAATACAATAATCATTATGTGTTAATGATTCCCTAATGACAGATTTAACTGAACATTCAGCAAGAGTTTGCAAAAGATTAGAACTTTCCAAAATTTTCTTTGATGATCCCAGTGAAATTAGAACAGTCCAAGCTGGAAGATTGTATTGAATTTTATGAGTTTCACATTTTCAGAAAAATCATTTTAACTGAGCAGTGGCCATCTTGAAGGTGGGCTCCTGTGTACAGTTACATTGGCTTCATCCACAATATCATTTTGATCCTGCTGCCTATGCCCTCCAGTATGTAGACTTAAATTTATTAGACTTAAATTTATTCTCTAGACGTTCACTCACTTCTTTCTCAAAGGAAGGTAGGAATGTGGAATGAAGTTTATGTATCCAGGTCCCATCCCTACAGGGAGTTAAATTATGAACAGCAACATCCCCATTAAAGATAAGAAAAAATAACAGAAACTCTGAAGTGGTTGTTCATCATGAAATTCTCTTTAACAATGTTATTCATCATCCTCTGTCAGAGGACCTAGAGTAATGGCAAAAAATACTATCAACCTTAAAACAATTTATTCAAACGGAAACACTGCACAAAGTAGTGTATTTTAGCTACATGGGAAAGTGAAAAAGCCCACATTATTACAATGATAGAAGACAAAATATAAAACATGGATGTGTTCTGTAAAGATTAATTTGCAGACTTTCTGGAGGTTTATTGTATACATGAATTTCGTGGTATAACTCCAGTCCACAACTAAGCACCACACAGCTGTTTGCTCACTCCTCGCTGCAGCAGGATGGGGAGAAGAGGATTCAAAGTGCAAAAGTGAGAAAACTCATGGGTTGACACAAGAAAAGTTTAATAATTGAATAGTAATAATAAGAAGAATGAATAAAAAACTGGGATGAAAAGAAAAATAGCAAACAGCCTTCAGTTCCCTTACATCCCTGGATGAAAACCCTACAAGCTGACCTTCAGTCTCCCCAGGCATTTTCTGCCAGAGGCTCCAGCCGGGTTAGAGCTGTTAGCCTTGGTAGAGGTGCAAAGCACATTTTTCACATGTTTTCTTGTCTGGGCTGTCCCAAATACTATTGCACAGCTATCTCCCATCTGATTTTTTTAAAGGTTTGCTGCTGCTCAGGGGCGCATTCAAAATCAAACTGCTGCTGGGTCACTCCATAGCAATGGCTTATGATCACACTGTAATTTGGAATGTGCATTCTCCAAAAAACCCACAACACTGAAGAAATCTTGTGTTTATCTTCTGTTAACTGGTGAAGACAGAACTGTTGTTTTGCCTTTGTCAATTTTATCCTAATCAAGTAATCCCAGACGCCAGATTTCCTTATGCTCTAATTCCTGACAGTGGCCCCAATATTCCACCATCAGTAACTAGCATTTCACATGTCTCACAGCTTAGAGAAAGGAATGAGGTGGTTTCTGTTACATTTAGGATTTCAATCTTTTCCTCCTGTTCTAGTGTCTGCTTTGCGGCAGTACTGTCTGTCTCTTTCATTTCTTTCTCCTTCCTCTTATGAAAACCTTCTTCATATCTTACTAAACAAGTTGACTTCCTCTTCTTCCTCACAGGAGATCTTCCAGAACTATCCAGAAACAAATCTTGTGCAATGTGCTTTAGGTGGTCTGCTTGAGCAGGGAGGTTGGACCAGATGACCACACTGTGGTCCCTTCTAACCTGACCCATTATGTGATTCCATTTTTTAAATTTTAGTTATAAATGTGACTGATCTAGGGTCTGATTTAGCCCTACTGTTTGTTGGTTTGTTTTCCTTCTCACTGAGGGTGATGCATAATATTGAGAAGCATTGTGCCTCTTTGCAGTAGTCATAGCATTTTTTGCAAGCATTCTATCACTTTATCTGGATCCTGTAGCTTTTGGGAGTGAAGTTTCAGAACATTTAATAATCAGATTATTAAATTAACCTTTGAGACACCTGCCCATATTGTCCCACATGTTGTACTACCCATGGCCATACTTTCATAAGGACTGGGTGATATTCCTAAACTGCTTGTTAACCTTAGGCAAAACCGAAGCAATATTCCTTAGAAATACCAACAGAAGTATTCTAACTATCCAAGGTTGTTCACGATACTGAGAAGTTATTGTGGCATTCACAGAAGATGGTAGCAAAGATGTCCTTCTGTATTTCCTCAACAAAACAAAACAAAACAAAACAAAACAAAACAAAACAAAACAAAACAAAACAAAACAAAACAAAACAAAACAAAACAAATACAACAAACAAAGAAAAGACGTAATTGTTCATTGTCTCCATGAAACGGTACCTACAGTACAGGGTCCAAATACCATATTAAGCTCAAGGTCAGTGTTTTAATAACAAATCTCCCCAGCAAAACATCACTAATCACTACAGAGCACAGCAAACTGCAAAAGCCAACACCATCTTTTAAAATGTACGGCAAGAAAAGGGCAGCCTACAGATCAGATAAAATAATACCAAGAACAGAAGAATCAATATTGTGACCCAAAACTGTTAACAGATATAAATCCCTTCTAATACACTCTGGTCAATCTGTTATTAGATGAAACCCTTTGAGACTCAGATTGGGTGTCAAAAAGAACTGTCTTGTCTTAAGCCCAGCTGGCAACCAAGAACCACACAGCCACTCACTCACTGCCCACCCCAGAAGAATGGGGGAAAGAGAATTCAAAGGGTAAAGATAGGAAAACTCATGCATTGAGATAAGAACAGATTCATAACTGAATTAACATAAAATATTACTTTATTATTACTACTGCTGCTGCTACTAGTACTGCTTTGATTAGTATTACTGTTACTGCCTCTACCATGATTCCAGTGAAAATGAAAACACCAAAGAGAAGTGATGCAAATAAAAACAATCGCTCACCCCCAGCTGACCAATTTCCAAGCACTCCTCAGGCAGCAGCCCCAAGGCCAGTCTCCCCCTAACGTACTGCTGAGCATGACAACATATGGTCTTGACTATCCCAAATTTAGTCATTTGGGGTCAACTGTCCTGGCTGTGTCCCCTCCCAGCTCCTTGTGCACCCCCAGCCCCCTGGCTGGTGGAGTGGGCTGAGGAGCAGAAAAGGCCTTGGCTCTGTGTGAGCACTGCTCAGCAGTTACAAAACCATCCCTGTGTTATCAATACTGTTTCCTGCACAAATTCAGAACTTAGCCCCATACCAGCTACTCTGAAAAAACTAACTCTACCCTAGTCAAAATCAGCAGGATAAAACAATGTTTGTCATTTTGGGAAGACACACTATATTTTTGATATCCAGCATACCATTCATATTTCAAAGCCTAAAATTCAAAATAAAACTAGTTATAGAATTGAGACCTATGCTATGGCATAAAATATTTTTTTCTCTGAAATTTATTTACAGATTGAAAGTTTTGGCGGATGTGATCTTTGCCAATTTCTTCTAATGGAAAAGGAAATGAAGAGAATGATGAATGTTTCAAATGGAAGACAGTCTTAATTTTTCCAGTGGAGAATGAGTATTCATCATACCATAGATAGAATGGAGGTATAAAAATAGAACAGATCCATCCAATATTTCAAACTCATCCCCCAGTTAACTGCTGATCTCTAGTAATTTGCAATTCAGGGACTTCTGAGACCTTTCTGCCCCTGCAACATGGTCAAGGTTTTCTCAGAAAAATTAGGACAGTCGAGTAGTGCCTTTGGAGGTTATCAAAAGACAAATGCAATTTTCTCCCTGTGCTCCAAATTTTAAAAGAGAAAAAATTGTGTTAGCAGGTTCAGCTCCTAGTAACTTTTTTTTTTAAAATCTTCAGTCTTCATCCCATAAAACATTAGAAAGACTGGTTTTGAGCATTGGTACATATTTAACACTTTTCACACTAATGAAGACTGGTTCATATATAGTCTTGAAGGTATAATTTTCTGTCACCAGTTCATTCCTTATTTAGCATGCTTACGAAGGTAACTAAACCAGCTTGTCAAAAATAATAGTAAGAACTCTCTTTCCTCCTGACAATTGCTTTCTTCTTTCCATGTTAGCCTGCCACTACCTCATGATACTCTTAAATAATTTTTAGCTAGTAATATTCACACAAAACTAGAGTTAATTAAACTTGTAATACTATGTTGGCTGTAACATTAATTTAGTCAGCAACAGGACCAACATGTACCTGTTCACCAGCAGGATGTAACTTCCTTATCTGTTTTCCAGATAAATACAGTATTTCCTGATATGCATGAAAATATTGTAATATACTGGTTTTTGAAATGTGCACCTTAAATTGGTGCATTATATAGACCTCAACAGCCTTGATTTGGTTTTGATTTTTTTCTTATGGCCAGGTAAGCTTTATGAATGGAACAGAGACACAGCGCAAGAGATAGTAGAATCACAGGTTTGTGTATGCATATGAAAATTTTTTGTAGACTTTGTAGGTTTAGCACATGCCCAAATCCTCCCCTTTCTCTCCAACCTTGACACAAACTTCATTTTTAAACAAAGCTATTTTAGACATGATTAAAGGCATGCAAAATTATTGGTAAAATAATGATTATTTTGTACACAATTCCTACTATCTAACTACACAACTGTAGCTCAGTGTGAAGCAGATTGGTCTTTTCCTATCTGATTTGATTCCTCTTTAAGGCTTGAGTGTTGACTGTAATTTGCAGACATGTAAATGTGTAGAAATGAACCATATATAAATTAGTAAAGCCAGAAAATAACAGGCCCATTTGAAACTCTTTCTTTCTTACAAATCAGCAATCGAAAATCTCCAGCCGAGGAGACGAACAGGAGTTCAAGCAGCATATTACTCTGTATAAACACCTTTTTACTACATTCTGACAGCTTTTGACAAATGTAACACAGAGCAAAATCATTTGCAATGGCTGCATCTGCCTCTTTAGAATCCATGATGAGAACTGCAAAGACTGGTTATTTATTTAAAAGTCAAGTCTATGTGTGGCAGATTTTGTGAAGTGTGAACAGTGAAAGCACTTCAGTGCCATCTTTTCCTGTGTGTAACTGCAATGCAAGCAGTTTCTAATTTCCTAACCTGTAGCTTTGGTAATTTAGGTTATTACCAAGGAACATTTGGCAAATAACCTGTGGTAACAAACCCTTGCGAATTAATTCGCAGCATCACCTCTGAAATGAGAATGTGCTGGCTTGTTTTGCCTGGGAAACATTGTTATAACCTGACTATAATTGTTCTTGGGATCACTTGGATGGTGGACATTTCAATCAATGCAAGTGTTTCATTATTTATTCTAAACTCATCATTTGATGGAACATTTCTTCCCATGATACATCAACTTCTTAAGATCTCCTGGTGGTGAAAAATGGTAATAACATATTTGCACTGGTTGGCAAGCTCTAGTGTTCAGTGTGGCATATGATGGTGAAATTAGTCAGAGTCAGTTACAGGGAAAACCAATGGATTCACACTTCCAGGCTTTGATGTAAAGATAAGCATTGAGATGTCTCTAGTAAGGCAAATCAATCAAGTTTTCATGAACCTCCTGATTTTCTCAATGAAAGGGCTGAACTGAGTTCTTTCTCTCTTAGCAATAATCATTATCAGCATCTGACAAGTAACCAATTCTAGAAATAAAAACCTTTAAATTAGGTTGCTGAGAAAGCAACACAGATTTTATTCAGGCTCCTAGTGTTAGCCTAGTTACTTTGCTTGTTTCCCTTTTCCTACCATTTTCAAAATGTACCTTAAAATACAAGAAACAAATCATATTATCTATCCAATATCCTCAGTCAAGTCACTCTTAGAGATACAACAACAGAATTATCTCTATTATCTGCTAATTTAAGCATATTGACCTTCTTTCCCCCTGCTTTTTTCCAAGGACTCCAGCATTCAAGAGTTTGCATGAGTATAGATGCCTGTGTCTCTTATGCAACACTTCCCAGCTTCAGGGGCTATACCTGGGTGAGATGATTCCTTATTATCTTTCCCCAGGAGATTGTCTCCTTCACAGCCTTAAGACCAATTTTTTTTTCTGATGCTGAATTCCTGGGTATACTGCAGGCAGCATTCTTCACATCTGCAAAAAAAAAGCCCAACCCAACCTATTCTTCCTCTTAGGCAGAAACACAAGCCTTTATTCATTATCTCCAAAGACAATGTGTTTACCTCTGGAGTCTGCTCTTTTATATCTTTCACAGCTCTCAATGCTGTAAATAGCAAGTGTTTCTCCTCTACCTGAGAGCAGCAAGTGGTCATTTACTGATTTTTCCAATTTTTTTTTTTTTACTTCTGGAAAAAGTTCTGGTGAAAGTCTTTCTAATTGCCTGGGCTTTGATTCTGTAGTCAAAATCACATGTTACAGAACAGATAAGAAAAAGTCTTGGGTTTAATGCAGAGGAAAGAAACTTGGCTTATAGAT
The DNA here is from genome assembly GCA_013397895.1 of Origma solitaria. Classification (NCBI taxonomy): domain Eukaryota; kingdom Metazoa; phylum Chordata; class Aves; order Passeriformes; family Acanthizidae; genus Origma; species Origma solitaria. The sequence continues at coordinate 1,084,959 of VZRL01000194.1, read as the reverse complement.
AGAACATGGGACTGGAAGGCAGGAGATTTGGGATTTATTCCTATCATTACTATTTGCTTTTACATGATCATTGTCAAGTCATTTAACCTCTATGTCTCATGTTCCTCTATATGCAGAATTAAAAAATAACATTTCGTTATTCCAGGCAGATATTGCATTGTGTGAGGCCTAATTAAAGCCAGTAAAGTGTTTTGAGATCCTTGGATAAAAGGTGCTATAAAAAGTTCCAACTATTAATTGCTTCGTGCTCCCTAGAAGATTTTAAGTCACATATCTCTTTGAATCATGGATCTCTATTAAATGAAGATTGCTATCTGTGCAATCATGTGTTTGTTGGCTTTTTAATTTCAGAAGCACATCTCTTGTGATGTTGAGCCATCCTTGCTCATGAACTGACACAAAATCTCAGCTAATGCTTACAGATTCTGGAATGATACATGAAAACAAGACACCACTAATCCACTTTACTCTTTTAAGTTTCTGCACATTCTTCTGACTTTCTGTATTAAGTCCACCACTTTAGAATATATGTCTTTTCCCAGGAGGATCAAATCTAATTCAAAGTAGGTTTCTGTTTTGTTTTTGCTTCCTCCCCCTCATTCTGGATAGAGAATCTCCAGGAGGAGATGAAGAAGGCATGTGCATTGCCTGAAATCTTCTGCTTCTCAGATTACCAAAATGTAGACTATGCTCCACACAATGGTAGTATTTAAACCAGCATGGTCTTGCATGAATTCTGAGGAATCAGAGTTTCTTCTAAACATTTGCATGGATGTGAAGCACTGTGTAATACAATCACTTCTCCTTTGGTTACTTTTTCTTGCTACGGGGTTGAAACAGGCAAAACACTTAGCGGACACCCAAAACCTGTCTTATTTCACTTCTCCTTTAAGGAATGCTCCAATTTCTTGCAACTCTGGCAAGAACTGACCTTTTTTCTTAATAGAGCCAAGAAATTTACAGACTATCATCTTACATGTAACTTCCCAAACTCTCTTGGAAGGTATTTGGTTAATGGTTGCATTGCTTTCCGCAGAATTAAGTATTTCTTTTCAAGAAGACGCAAACATGAATTAAAACACACCTTCAAAAAAGGAAGCATTCTGGAATTGTACCATACACCTATCATCTTGCACTAACAAGTCTAACAAGACTAACAAGACTAACAAAAGTTCAGATTTTTTAATAAATAACTCACATCCAAGAACAGTTAGCTTCACTATCACTTGGCAAAAAAATTTCCACCAAAATATACAAAAGCCCAATTTTCTCCAAGTTGAATGAAAACTCTTTCATGATCTGGATTTTTATGATTAACCATGAAGCTGGTAAAACACAGAATGTACAAGAAGCATTTATTTGGGAAAAAAATGTGAAACTATTTTACTGAGCCATATTCCTGCTCAGTTTTGAACCCAGCATTGATACTGCCAGCCCACTTTACCAACCTGAACACCATTTAGAATCACAGAGCTGTAGAATGGTCTGGGTTGGAAGGGACCTTTAAAGATCATCTTGTTCTAGCCCCCCTGCCATGGGCAGGGACTCCTTCCACTGGACCAGGTTGCTCCGAGATCCATCCAGCCTAGCCATGAATGCTTCCACGGTGTGGCATCCACAGCTTCTTTGAGCAACCTGTGCCAGTGCCTCACTACACTCACAGGAAAGAATTTCTTCCAGATATTTAAACTGACAATCTTCCAGTTTGAATCCATTCCCCCTTGTCCTGTCTCTACATGCTCTTGCAAAAAGGCCCTCTCCATCTTTCTTGCAGACTCCCTTTGTGTACTGGAAGACCAGAATTAAGTCAGCCTGGAGTCTTTTATTTTCCCAGCTGAACAATCCCAATTCTCTTAGCTTTTCATCTGATCATCTTGGTGGCCCTCCTCTGGACTCGCTCCAACAGGTCAACATCCTTCCTGTGCTGGGAATCCCAGAATTGGGTGCTATACTCAATGTGGGGTCTCAAAAGATCTTAAAAAAAATGCAATGTTTCTGTAGAGAGATGCAGAGTCAAATTCCAAACAAATTTTCACATAAAAATTGACTTCTATAGGTGATTCAGGACTGGAGAAAGAGACTGTTTATCACCAGACAGAGAATGTCCATATATGTCAGAAAAACAGCAATGATGATGAATATAACTTTCCTAAAGTAAAACTGCATTTTAAAACATTTCCAGGGATAAACTACAAGTTTTTCCTCCATCAAAAGCAGGATTAATTACTTCTCCTTGACCTGGGGTCTCCTGTAAAATGGGAACCAGCCTGCAGTATTCAAGTACTGGAGAGAGCTCCCAGACTCAGTTGTGGGTTGTGTTTAACTATTTACTGAAAATGCTCCAGCTGCAGCTGGAGTCTTTCTGTTCTATATTTATTATTATTTAACCCATAAGTAAATGGAAATGACAAAAACATTTTTGATCAATGGATTCAGTCCTGGAATTCTTTTGGGTGTGGCTGCCTATAATTTCTGCAGAGTGAATCTCTACTTCTAACTTGACTCTACAATAATTTGCAACTCAAGAAAAGGTTTTTTGAGTGGATATTAGCAATTTTATTGTCTTTTTCAGTACTACTGCTACAGTTTTGGTCATCAGAAAGTGAAAGACTGGAACATGATACATGTGCAATCTTGCAACTGCCTTTACCTAATGCAATGACAATATTTTCAAGGTTGCCAGTCCTATTTCTGTGTTTTATTTCAAGCTGTTTCCAATAATTACATAGTAGAGAACCTGTGCTGGATGAGTATCAAGGGTATTAAGGCCAGAAATTTTTGCAGACAAAAAGAACACTTGTTTCTATCTTAAATTGATTTTCTTTTTATTCAAACAATCCAGCAGAAGAGTCAACACCCAAATTTGTGAGTATGTTAAGGCATGAGAAGCAGAAAATTAAAAGCTGACTGTACAGCACCAGCTCTAATTGGTATTATTCAAGCTAGTGAAGTGCAGATAAAGAGCACAAAATATGAAAAGCTGGAGCTCAGTTCTAAAGAGCCCTTTTCAAAAGAGTTCAGATCCTACTAGTTATAGAGAAAAGGACTGCTACAACCGCTTATATTTCTATACAGTTGGAATATACAGAGAAGTGTGTCATCTGCCAATTCATACACCTAATTGTAAGGCGCATAAACAGCATGATTATTTGCTAAAAGGATTATGATTCCTGGTGTTTGCAAACAGAGCTGTTACTTCTTGTAATTATCTATTGAGTTCATCATAATTTCATTTCCAGCCACAGTACTAATTTCTTTAGCATCCCAAATGGTATTAGGCCTGTGCATGTGATACAGTTGCTGTGTGTGTCCATCACAGGTATTTTGTGGTGTGTTTAGAAGCCTCCAGATCCCCAATATGGCAATGGATGCTGCTGAAAGCATCAACCATGACCTAAATCAGTAGATATGCCAATGGGATATGATAATGTATGGAATATAAGGGCTGTTGATTGCAGACAGGGTATCTAAACCACACCATTTTTAAAGCAAACAGGTCAAGCAGAGATGGTCTTTATGGCTTTAAACATATTGAGAGTCCAGGTTGAGATTATCGCAAATGAGAGTCTCCTGTCAGGGATTCAGCTTCCACCAAGCCCAAGTCGATGTTGTTTACATCCTGAGATAGACAATAGAGATTTCATCTGGTGAAGGTTGTATTAATTGGCCACTATAAGGGGAGGGGTGAGCAGAGGGGTGAGCTTATCCACAGCCAAGCGGTGAGCTTATCCACAGCCTTCCTTGCACCCACCACCCTTTCCACACAACTGTTTCCTTGGGAAAGCTCATCTGGTAATTTTTCCTTTGGATTCAGGGGCAGTGTATCAGAGAGAAGTTAGGGCTGGGAGAGATCACAGAAGACTTAATCCTTTATCCCAATGAGGATCAGCTATATCTGATTGAAGATTCTTCACGCTGTTGTGAAAGCCCTCTACAATACACAGGCAGTGTATTCCAGCACTATATTTTAGCAGTCTGCCTAAGCTCTCTGCTGCTACCTGCTCTGAATTGACTTCAGTTTAATTTCCCAACATTTTTCTCTCTCCAGTATGAATTTAATGGAGAGAATAAAGCATTTATTTCTTTTTTTTTTAAAGCCTATTTGAAGCTCATCACTGTAAACCAGCTCAAGCAATTCTACCCTTTTTTCATTCTTGCTCATGAACCTCTCACACTCATCCTTGTTTCTCCTCACAGGTCTACATCCAGCTGGACCATAGCTTTTTTTAAAGTGTCCCATCATGGATATTTCTGAGGTTTTACCAATACAGAACAGAGCAGAGCAGTTGGTTTATTTTGCATTTTGCAGGCTGTACTTTTATCCACACTGCAAAATGACATTTTACCTTTTCACAGAAACCTAGTATTCTTCACTCATATTCCCCTGTGGTGTTTTATGGCCCCCTGCTAGGGAGACTGGACAGAGTTCCTCTCTGTAAAATCAGTCACGATTCCCCAAGTGAGCTTAAGTTTTGCTCAGCATGTAAAATCTGTGCCCTCCAGTGATCAAAGCAGTCAGTGATCATACAGACTTCTGAGAGCGAGTCATACTCTAAAACAAAAGCATTTAAAAGAAAATCTTAAAACCACAGGACAAATTATGTGCACATCTACGGTATTAGGTACCTAATTATCTCCCGCAGTTGGATCCTAACCTTACTAAAGAAATCCTGCTTCCTCTTTTCTGGCTCCCCATCTTCCCTCAGCATCTTTAGAGTTCAGCTGCTCTCATCCACTGAATATTAAGTCATGTAATTTCTCTTGAAGATTAAGTAAAGTACCTTGGTGTGTGTATGTCATATAGCAGTTTTCTGATCATCATGCTTCTCACCTAACTCACCAGAACCCCAGACCCTTAGAATAAGTTAGGTTGGAAGGGACCTCTGGATGTCTAGCCCACTTTCAAAAGCAAGTCTGCCTGGATGAGGTTGCTTTGGAATTTGTCCAGTTGAGTTCTGAACACTATCTGTGGAAATAATCCCCCTTCCGCCAAGGACAGATTTTGATTCCCTACTCCTGGTACATATCCAGGTAATATGTGAAAATTAAACACTAATACTTTTCCCAGATATTTTCTTTCTTCCTGAAAAAGACTTAACAGAGAAGACCTATTCGCTTTTACCTCGAGGCATTACAAAGTGTCAAGTATTTCAGCCACAGTTGCTCACAACAAATAAAATGTCCTTTGTGTTTCATCAGTCTCTAGGACATGTATCTTTATACAGAAACCTAGCAACTCAAACCTGGCGATTTCACCTTTGGTCTCTTTTCTGCATTTTTGATACAAAATCCCAGCACTAACAGCATTTCTAGTGCAGATTTTATACCCAATGGATGGAAGTAGCAATCAGCATTGCAGACAGTATTGGAAATGAAAGAGTTAAAGCAACTCCATTAGAAACAAAAAAGTTGTGGTTTATAATATACATTTTTGGTAAGATTTTAAGAAGAAATAGGTTTTATCAGGCCTAATGGAGTTTAGTCATTCTTAACAGCTACCTAGTAAGCTCTCCAATTATGTAGAGTAATTCAGTTCATACACTACTGTACATGCATTACTGCACCCCTTCACAGAAACACAGTTCGTCCTCTTCAGAAATTACTCACTCAACATCATACAATAAACCAGAGGTACAAACAGGACTAGAGCTTGGGTGGTTTCGGCTAGTGAACTTATAACTAGTCTTTTAAATGTGTGATTCTCTTGATACTCTCTATTCAAATACCTTTAGTATCTGACATATATTAAATAGAGACAAACAAAAGCTGCACTGATGTTTATAGCCCCACAAATACTCTTCAGCATCAAAAACAAACCAAAAAACACAATACCTACAGCGAACAGTGAATAAAACTCGACCTTCCAAAAATTTAAAAATTTAAAAAAAAAAAAAAAAAATTTAAAATACTGAGTAGTTTTATGATTCTTGCATTAGCCTGTGAAACTGAACTTTGGACATTTCTGATGAGGGAGTACCTGTAGATAAAACAACCTACAAAGCCTCATGATACACAATGGCACAAAGTGGAAACTGAAAATGTTTCTCTAAGGGAGAGAGGAAATACGATATAGTAATACTGAAGCTATTTGGGAAAGAGAAAGGGAACTGCAAATATTTAAAACATATTACTTAAGTTGTTCTTTACTTTTTTCTTCATCTTCTTAGTAAACATCTAATTGACCAGAATATAAACCTTCCTTCACATAGCTGGATTTGAAATGTGGCAAAAAAGAAGAAATAATACAACGACTTACCAGCAAGGCTGCCTGCTAGGCAAATATTCCATCTAATACTTGTAGGATATTCTATCTCCAACAGAATCCATATACTCTTACCAGTGTCCTGTAAAATGAAAAAGACAAAACAAACTGTAATTCTTTGAGGAATATTGTAAACAAGAAATGGAAGTATGCTGTCAGTGAGAAATACTGTATGCTACTGAAATTTCATATCATATCTACTAGGAGAGTGTAGCTCATATTACAAGGCATTTTACTAAGATTTCTGTTGAGGAAAATGACATTTGAAAACAATACAGCAAAATACTGACAGGTAGGTAGGTTTTACCTTAAAAAAAAGGTTGATTAATTAATATTATGAAAAATGTATTCATGATACAAAATTGATAAAAACAAAATTGTGTTTATCTACTTAAATGAAGAAATTTTTCTGGTGATACTTGAAAATTCAATGGCAGTCTCACTAGGGAAAAAAGAAAGTTTGGAAAAGAAAGCATAATTCATGTTGCTTTGCTTTACCTCCTTAAAGCTTAGTCTAAGCTAGTTATTAGACTCTCCTCTGAAACTGGTAGAGAAAGAGAAGCACCTCTGACAGCAAATCAAGTCACCTGTATGGATGTTCCTCTCTTCACACAGGTTGTTTAGATGGTCAGTTTAGCCTGCACTGACAGCTGGTTAACTTAGAAAACATGAACCCCACACAGAAAGTGCAGGGGAAACAAGAATTACATTGCCTATTTTTATTTTGACAATGTTTAGCTGTCTCCCACTCCTGCAATCTGCAAAGTGGCAGTGGCTCAGAAGGGAGACTTCTTCATGGTTGTGAAGTTTTCTCAGATGAGAGTTCAGGCTTTAACAAAATTAACTCTCCCTGAACAAACACATGGTGTTAGGGTCAGAAAAGTACTGCAGATTAGACTTCAGACACCTTTCTCAAAGTGTTCCCTGAGATGATGAGAGAAGTCAATGGACAACCCTCGAGGCTGTTGTTTCAGAGTGAAGGATCAGAACGCACAAATCCCTGTTCAGGGCCCCTATCTGAATACGCTTTTCATCTCCTGAGCATTAGTAAGACACATAAAGCTCAATGTTTACAAAGAAACTGCAGTATATGCAGGCTACAACATAAATATTTTACAAGTGTGCAGAACCTGCTAAAAAAGATCTTTTCTCACTTTTACTAATGCATCCTTCGTACCAATAACAACCTTAGTACATGTAACCACTTTATGTAAAAGGAATAGTCTTGCCAAATATGAAATGGTTGCTGAGATACAGCCCGATCTGCCCAATGAAAAACAAATATTACATTTCAATCTGCTTTTAGCAAGTCCAGGAGCATCATCATCTTAAATGCTCTTCAAGAATATTTTCTCTCTTAACATGAACCAATTAGAAGGAGGAAAAGCAGATGGCCAAAATAAATTAGAGACAGCATAGCAGCCCTGCCTCAGATCATCACCATTGGCAGATCTGAGCAGCCTCACCATCCAGTCAGTAGTTAGGAAGAGAAGTATATGTGTTTTTTTTCTCTATCCCTTTCCGGAATAAAATCGGAGAGGCACTGCAGCTGTCAGAGTACTCAGCAGATCCAAAGAAAGCAGAAATCTGGCCAATGATCTATAAACCCTTCTGGGGAAGAAATTTTCTTAATACCCAATCTAAACCTCCCCTGGCACTGCCTGGGGTCAATTTCTCTTACTGCTTGTTACTTGGGAGATGAACCCCCACCTCACTGAAACCTACTTTCAAGTACTTGTAGAGAGGGAGAAGGCCCCCTGAGCCTCCTTTTCTCCAGACTAAACACCCCCAGCTCCCTCAGCCACTCTTCACAAGACTTGTGGTCCAGACCCTTCAGCAGCTGTCCTGTCCTTCCCTGGATAAGAAGAATGACATGTCTAATATGACATCTGTGCCACTCATCAAGATAAGTCCTAGGTAGAGTAATTTTAGATTGTTTGTTTTGTTTGTTTTTTGGGTATTTTTAATAATGATGACTGCAGCTCCTCCATGGTGTTGTCATTAATGTACATAATCCTAGAGTGTGACACAGCATCATGGAGTGCACACTTGGTGACACTGCGGAACAAGAGTCAGGGCAATCACTGGAGACAGGACTTATGGGAAAAAATTGGATGTTAGGGATATACCTTATCCTGTATATTAGAACACCTGAAGCTTTCTGAGGCAGCTGAGCTCACTGACCTGCTTCTGTTTGCAGAAATTAGTCACAATAAATACAAGTTTTGGCAATCCCAAATGACCTATTGAAAGCGTTTTGCCTTTCTGGTGAGACAGGGAGAATTTGAAGAAAGATCTAAATGCATAGTTTCATTACTGGACCAAAATAACAGATCAACAAACCTTGAAATGTTATTGCTTGTTTTATATGTTTATATAAAAATTACCTAAACCAGCTATGAAGAGTATTAAGTAATCTGAATGTTGAGTGAATAAAGAAAATGATAGCAGATCAGTTAAACATGCAAGAATGCCTTAAAGGTTTTGGGTTGTTTTGGTTTGGTTTTTATTCTACCTTTTAAATTGAAGATAAATTGCAGGCTGCACATGTACACAAGTTATCAGATGGTTTAATTTTCACAGACAATCTTATTTTTTGCAGATTTTTTTCCCCAGTTGTAGTACTAGAAAGTGTAAGTACTATAAGCTGCATCTAATTGACACAGCTGCATTTCTAATTAAAAAACTTCAGGCATTTTGCAGTTCAGAACTGAGCATTTAACATGTCATGAGCATTATCAGACCATTTGTTTCCAATATGAATTGCATAATTGGGTAACCAAGTCCCTGCACAACTAGGGCTATTGTGCTTTGCCATGTCATTTTAAATGTCTTTTATTTATGGTAAATAATCCTTGTTAGTGTTTCCACTGTTGCTGGAGGGCGTTCTACCTCTTTATATTCTACTTTTCTTGCCATTCTAAAAGCTTTTTTTCAAAAGAATTAACTTCTGAATACATTACTTTTGTCCCTTATACCTTGTATTTCTGACATATTTTGTAGTTGGGCCAGTGTTATAGTAAATAGGATTTTTCTTGGGATGAAGATGTGTCTAAAACATGTTTGCCAGAATTTGGGAAAGTCTTGCATGTGGGAACCTGTGCCACATATTGCAAAAAACCAGATTAATGCAATTCAAATATTTCCAGAAATCCACTTTGTTAGAAATTACTTTTTATAGCATTTGAGCTTTTTCAGGCTCAAATCTGGGAATCAGAGAACTGTGGAAATATCATATCATGGCATATAACACCATTTGAATTAGAGTCCTGCTGTGTTAGGCATTGAACACAAATTACATCCAGATTGTCCTTTAGCCCTAATTGCTCTCAGTTTTTATTTATAGTTTTAAAAGAAGAGACAATCAGCCATACAAAGTTCTAGTCTTTCTTAATAATTACTTACAGACACATCCCACTGAGAACAAAACCAGTTGCCATTTTCCATTATCTATGACAACCACTCACAAAGGAATACAAATCCACCCTCCTAAAATAGTACCTCTGATCTTCAGGGAAAATGGAGATTTGTACCAACAGCCCAAAAGTAAAAACTAATGAAGCCGACTGGAACCTGATGGGGCAAAAGTGATTTTTGAGTCATAACTAAGCAATAAAATCCTGGTTTGTCCTGAATTTTAATAGTTGCAGCAATACAGCTATAAGAAACCTAAAGGTTTGTTTTATGGAATGCGTTTATTGATTATTTTGCACTGAATTCTCAGGATTCACAGTGAAGATGTCTTGAAGATTTACAAGATTTACTTGTTTCACCATTTGGACAAGAACAGAAGGTATAGCAGGACTGGGAAGAAGGATAGATACGCCTGCATTGTGATATCATTGCTAAAAGAAACACGGTGGGGAGGCTGGAACAAGATGACCTTCAAGGTCCTGTTCAGCCCAAACAGTTCTATGATTCTTTATGGTTCTATGGTTTGTTATGATAAGTGGCAGCTTGGAAACGTGATTTTGACTGGAAGTCAATTTAGAGTCAGGCAATGTAAATTCTATGGAGAGTTTTCTTAAATTAGAAAGTCAACAACACATGACTTCAGAGGGTCTAAAAGGCAGTTCAGTTGGCTGATTTACAGGTGCTGTTGCAACATATAACACTTCCAAATATTCACAGTCACTAATAAAAGAAGTACAATTGAAAATCAGAAAATTATATTGTAAGCAGGACAGGGGAAGGAAAAACACCTGGCCACTCCCCTTCTGTGGTGGTTTTGGCTTGGCCCAGTTTTTGCCAGTGAGTTGGGTGGGGTACAAAGATGGCTCCTGCATGTCCTGAGAGAAGATTCTGGAATTTTTCCACCATGTCCAGCAGAGCCAATCTCTGATGGCTCTGAAGATGATGGACATGCTGCTGGCCAGGTCTGAGTCAATTAGAGATGTTAGTTACGCCTCTGAAAACATATTTAAGAAGAAATCAAAACAATGTGAGCACGCACTTCTTTTTAGCCAGGGAAGGAGGAGGAGGAGGTAAAAATATGTGAGGGAAACAACATGGAGGCACCAAGGTCAGTGGAGAAGGTGGGGGAGGAGGTGCTCCAGGTGCCGGAGCTGATAACCCTCTGCCAGCCGTGGTGAAGACCGTGGGGGAGCAGGTGGTCCCCCTGCAGCCCATGGAGTCCAGGGGATGCAGAGAAACCCCCACAGTCTGTGGGGAGGTGCCCACGCCAGAGGAGCAGGTGGATACCTGCAGGAAGCTGTGATCCAGTGGGAGT